>JAOSBP010000008.1:17905109-17926911 GCA_027563825.1 Erythroxylum mucronatum
TCACGCAAATAAGGTATTTCGTTAATCCTTCGTGTTTTCGATTATACATGATGTTCTTGTACGGTCTTTTTCCGCAGCGTATTGTGAATACTTGGACTGTACGCGATCCAACATAATCCACATATATACATTACTAACAGTTTGCTACTTTTTACAAGATGTTTTACATGAGGTGGAATGTTACACCAAAATATCCTATCTAGACTCTTTAGTGTCAGCTGACCAACCTTTGAGCCATTTCTTGTTCCAAAATTGACAATACTAGATTGCTACTATATTTCCTTAGAAGCTAGGTCTCCTTAGTACCTAAAAATCAATATTTTCAATTTTAATGAGTTTTGCAAACTCAATGAGTGAACCATTATCGATGCACTCACTCAAACAGAATATAAACATCTCATGTATTAAACATAGTTCAATTAGTATAACACCTTATCCAGAATCAAATCCCATATTTATCACATTGCTCGTCATATTTTAACAAGTATATTATGAATACAAAGACTTCATATAGTCATTTCATAACAATCCAATCATTTATCTCAATTCTTTATATCATCAACACAATTCAATATTTATTTGCAATCAATCTCATGAACACATGTAAAGATATAGATGCAAATGAACATGAGACTTACTTCCATCTTTATTTTGTTATAACCGAGCGCCTATTTGACTGTCCCATATCTGTCATAGATATCGGGCTCATCCATTATGGATACTAGGCTCACTGATAACTGAGCCTACGGCTCGTTATGCACATTTATGAGCTTTAAGCTCTTTTTCACTTGGGTCACTCCGATCACAACTCCTTTATCTGTTCATGCATTTCAATGTAGTGAGATGTAACAATTCACATATTATGTATTCATTATTTCACATTTGATATATTCCAGTCATATATCACATTCTTCGGATCTAAGTTTGGTATTTAACATTCAGTTGAGAACACATATTTCCATATTCATAAACAATCAGTAAGTACTTCTAATACATTCCCGAATATCAAGCTCCTCGAATAATTGATGGTCCGGAATTATCACAATCATATGAGTAGTAATTCAATAATTGAATTTTAAACAAAGCAACTAGATTATGGTGAGAGAACATCTTCGTTGACTCACAGTAAGCTCCATATAGCTATTACCTTAACGATCCGGCAATGTCTGGATGCGGTCGGTCAATTTGTGCTTCTATATTATACAATATACACATATGTATACATTGCTAACTTGTTTAATCAAATGAATATTCAATCATACATATGTATATACGTCATGTTCAATGCATACTCAAATGATTCCCCGGGTGTATATTCTTATTCACAAATCTTGCTCATTCATTCATTATAGTTTGTATATAACTTATTGGTGATTAGATCAATGCCTTAAGATATCTCGATTACTTTAAATTCATTCAATCATACATTTATCCATCCCTTCTTAACATTCCATACTCACACAACTTTCCAAATTCTCATTCAATCATACCTAATTCATGACTTATATCCCTTGCATCACATTTGCATTTATAAGAACACCTTCATTTCTTTAACAACTCATACTTCCCAAATTCATATACATTGATTTCAAACAATCCATTCCTTAATTCTACCATCAATTATCAAATTAAACTTATCAAACCCTTAATCAATCAATCAAACAACCATCTAGGTTCATTTGAAACCTTAATCAAATCCAAATACACCAAAATAAAGTAACTTATCCTTAGTTAGTTCAACAATCACATAAAACAAAGTTTTTCATTTCCCAAGTATTTCCTACGACCGTGGTTAGCTTTCACTTTTCTTCTCCAGGTCATTTCCCACGATCGTGGGAAGAAGCTCATGCTACTTCCACGATCGTGGAATGGGTGAACAAATGGTTCACCATCCCTTTCCTTCAATCTTTTTTGCAAATTTTAACACCATCATACCAATCCATTGATCATACCTCAGTTATACCTATATTATACTTCATTTCCTCATCAATTTAATCACCAATTCCACCTCAAAATCATTCAATTGATAACTCATAAATCATAGTCTTTCATGCATCATAATCAAAACAGAACTATCATTCACCTTCATACATATAACCCTAACTTATCAATTTTTGGAACACTCCCAATATATCCGTTTTTCTGCATAGTTACATCATCATTTACACTTCAAATCTAAACCTAAACCATCCTTATCTTCCACTATTTTCAAGCATAAAAAACAAAGCAAAAACTATACATTCATTCATCAAATTCTAGCACAGCTTCATCATCAATACCACAACCAAGTTCATCCCTAAATAATCATCATGAATGTTATGCTAACATGTGTCACAATAGATGAACAAATCACTTACTTGTTTAACTCAAAACCTCCTCAATCTTCAAGCTCACTATCCCTCCAAATATGCAAGGACAAGGTGTACTCCAAAAATAAGGTGGAAACACAAAAGGGTTTTAATTGCAAAAAAAATGAAGGCTGCAGAATTTTGGAGTAGCAAGGTTCAAATTTTTAGCAAAAACTCAAGGGTAAGGGTGGAGTGTGTGAATCGGTTGTGACAAGAGTAGAAAGGAAAATAGCATGTATAAAGAACAAAAGAAGGTGGTCTTCGATGTGTGAAAATCGTGGGTGTATGTGTGTGGAAGAGAAGGTGGACACATGTCATGCCAAGTGTCATGCTAAGACCTAGCCATATGTCTTCTACTTCAACTTCCATTTGTCACTCTATAATTAGTCCATTTATCTGAAAACCACTAGGCCATTTGTCACCCAATTAAGTCACCATTTGTCACTCATTTAATCAAGCCATGTGTCGCACTATTACTAATGCCATATGTCACTATTTCATAGGCTTGATCACCCTAAGTTCCTATATATCAATTAGTCTTGCCAATTAATACTTTTCCTAGATTAGATGCACATAACACTTCATCAATCATCCAATTATGACAAAAACTCCAATTCACTAATTGTAGTCCATCAAACTAGAATTTAAGACATGATCAATTCACAATCACGAAATCACAACATAAACATTTAAAATATTTCATAACCAGTAATAAATCAATTAAGTACATAAACTATCATTGCAATGTGTACTAAATCATAATTCATGTATGTATGTGAATATGATGCACGTAAATGAAATGCACTTCATGTATTCTCATATGATATGACTCGTATGACTTCATACAACAGATAAATTCCTAATTGTAGGAATGGGCTATCACAAAGAGGATCCCCTTGCCTAATCCCATTGGCACCCTTAAAGTGAAGACTAGGATTACCATTAATTAGAATGCTGAAAGAAAGGGTGGAGATGCAAGCATCAATCCAGGATATAAATTCATTAAGAAAATTTAACCATTCCAGACAGCTCAGGATAAAATCCCTTTTAATGGTATCACAAACTTTGGAGAAGTCCATTCTGATATCACAACTCTTGATAGATCTATTAGTGTCATAATCCCTCAGTAGTTCCTAGATTAGTAAAATGTTATCAAAGATAGATCTACCTAAAATGAAAGCATTATATGGGTGGTGGATTAAACTCTTTAGGATTCCCTTTAAGCTAATAGCAAGCAGCTTGGAAATGACCTTATAAATGGTTTTGCAACAAGAGATGGGGCAAAAATCGTTAAGATTAATCACATTGGGGAGTTTGTGAATGAGAAAAATATGAGATGAATTAAGCACTTTTAACATTTTGGTTAAAGAAAGATACTCTTGAACAACCTGCACTATCCAATCACCAGTAATATTCCAAGTATATTAAAAAAGGAAGGAATTAAAGCCACCAGGGGCTGAAGCCTTTCTTGGATTCAAAATTGAGCAAGCAATTCTTGATTGGTTTCTAAATTTTCTCCAAAAAATCAACATTAGGAGGAGTTGAGTGTTCCAATAGATTAGTCAGAACCTAGGAGCTTAGTTGAACTAAGTTTCCTGAACCAAGTATTCCCTTGTAGTAATTATACCCCAAACCTTGAATGGAAGATTTGTCTTTCACTAATTTATTGTCTCCATCAAGCAGGCAAAGTATCTTGTTAGAACTTCTTCTAGTAAGACTAAAATTATGAAAAAACTTGTTATTAGCATCTCCCTCCTTCATCCAATCAAGCCTTAGCTTTTGAATCATTAAGAATTATGTTCTTATAGAGCCCTAGTGTACCCTTCTAGTACTTTAATTTCCTTGTGCTTCAAATCCAGATTAAGAGGATGAAAATAAGTTTACTTCTGCAGATCCTTCAGCTTCATTTTTGCATTCTATAATCCTTAAGCAAAAGGAGTCCTATCCTTTAGAAGTACCTTCAGCTTGTTTTTCAGGAATTTCAACTTCCTCGTAAGCTGGAAAGACTTATGCCCCTGGGTCCTTATCTCCCAATCCTCTTTTACCAGTTCCAAAACCCCTCTTTATGGACTAGGAAATTAAAGAATTTGAAAGGAGCATTTTGAGGATCTTGCTTGTTAGAAGCAATAACCTCCATGAATAAGTGATCAGAGTACATTGGGTGACAAAATTGAGCAAATGAACTAGGACATCGATCAATCTAGAGATGATTAACAAACACCTGTCTAGTTTTCTCCTAACATAGCTCCTACCTTACTATTTATTAGACTAGGTGAGGTGAAAACCTATATATCTCAAATCAAATAGTTTTAGCAAGCCCAATGAGGTTTCCAATTCTTTACTAAGAGCATTGTGGTAACTCTATCCCCCTAAGCTTTTGAAGGATTTAAGACATAATTAAAGACTCTAATAACCATCCAAGGACTCACCGTATAAGATTTAATAGAAGCAAGATCATCCCACAATTTGGCTCTCTAAAGCGCAAAATTAGAAGCATATAAAATTGTCAATTCAAAGGAAAATTGAGAAACTAGATTTTTACACACTAGTTGAATAAACTAATTAGAGTTGCATTGAGTTATTGATTGAATCTTGTCTTTATCATAGGCAAAGACAATCCTGTCGTTATAGTGGAACTGATGATAGAACCAATTATCGAATTTAACCAATTATCCAATTTGGCCCTAGAAAATACATAGTCCTACAAATTATGAGCTTTAATACAAGTCTCCAGTAAACCCAAAAAACAAGGTTTCTTCTTCAAAAGTAAACCTTTTATTACATGCTTTTTATGAGAATCATTCATTCCTCTAATTTTACAAAAAATCACTGCAAAATGAATAAAAGGAATTACTAGCCCCTTAGCCTTTTTTTCTACTAGATTTCATGTTTAGGTTTGGAGCGGACTTCTCCGTAGGAACCTCCAACTAATCCTAGAAATGTTCCTCCTCAAACACTACACCATCTCCCAAGTTGTTAGTGCTTATTCCCTTTTCAAAATCTACCTTTGTCAGATCACAAGGAGCAACTTCTTGATTTGCTACTACCTCAACTATTTCTACATCTTTGGAGGTCTTAGAAGAACCCCTAATTGCTTCAAGAAGAACCTACTCCCTTTTTTCAATTTCCAAAACTCCATACTCTTCAAATTCCCTTGAACCTATAAGTTGTGAATACCCACCTGTTTTAAACCGTCTTCTTGTCTCTTTCCATATCTTTTTGCCTAATTGAAGCTTCCAGTTGTAAAAATCCCTAACTTTAGCTCTAACTAGCTCCCCCAACTCATTCAATTTCATAACAGGTAGCCCCTTAGTAAATTATCCCTTGTCCTCCTTCAATACATATTCAAGGATAACATATTCTTTCAAACAGAGTAGTAGGAGGGTCAAATGCTAAAGGCTTACCCATAAAGCTGGAAAGAAAATTAAAACCATCTAGAATCCAATATTCTAGAAGAACATTGTCGAAATTAATCCATATGGGAAATAATTCTATGCCATTTTTGTCTAACTCCATACCTAGAACCCACTTCTACGCAAACAAAGGTTGTTCACCAATATGCCATGGAGTAGACCTAGACACATAATCAACTCCATAACCCTAATAAGAGAATCGAGTTGGTCTTTATTCATGTACTTATTGGGCTTGCCTTTTATCGGATCCTTTGCTTAAAGGTAAAGCCCAAATTGAATTGGGAAAGAATCAAAGAAGTTGAGAGGCAATTAAAAACGATTTTTCTTATCCAGCTTCAGTTTGGTAAAATTATTCCCAATAAGGCATGTCATCAGTGACGGAGCCAGAAATATATAATAGGAGGGTCTAAATATTTAATTTTTTTAAATTTTGGGGAGCCCAATATACTACTCGCCTTCAAATAACTTCATCCTCATATATGTATATAAATATAATATTTAATTTTTTAAAATTTTGAGAGGCCCAATGGTAGCTACGTCTACGCATGTCATACGTGATAAAAGTAACAAAGAAGACTTGGTTGCATGCGATAGTTCTAATTAATCTGAAAAATTAAGTAGTGAAGGTGAAAATGGAATAGAAAATTAATCAATCGCGATGATAGTATCATTACTGAAAGAAGTTCGTAAGGAAGGAAAATTTAAAAAAAAAATCAACATTTCAGTTATGCCCATGACATTTCTTGACCATATATCCCTTCAACTTCACGTCCTTATTCATTCTATCCCTTTTAAAACACGTAGATCAGGATATTGACATCTGCTTTTTGTGGTCGACTTAAATTGACCAATTGCGAATATTTTTTTCACCTGTTATTCACATTGATTGGAATAATATATGCTTGGCTTCTCCATTAAAATGAGAAATTAATGTTATACACATGTACCTATTTTTGTTCTTTTTGGAGAATTAAAAATCTTTCACTGCTAGAGTTCGGAAAAAAGAGCTAAACACACCTTTCTCTATGATAAAACTTCAATGTGAAATGATACGTTACTATACAAGTGCCTATTCTTTTTATTAGAGTATTAAGATTTTCAAATCGACCTAAATTCCATGACCAAGGACTGCTTTCTTTTTCCTGGTGGTGATTTACTAATTCAGCAAACACTATAATAACACTACACAAATATCAAACAATGGTATTCTTTCTTCCAAGCTTTGAAAAACTGGACTACAATAATATAAATAATCAAATTCTATACATTTTAAAAACATTTGTGAACTATATATAAATTATTAGATAAATTAATAAATTTGGATAGTCATGCATATTTAAAATAACACTTGGGTTTACGGATAATGCTTAAAAAATTTGAATACAAAGCCCCAAGCATTTAGAAATTGTTGAAAAAGTTCCACCCCTCTACTTTATATGTATTTCTAAAATTTAATTGTAAAAATATTCTAATTTGAAAAATGAATACAAAATTATAGGGATAAATTAGAATTTCCTGTTCTGACGGCTGACTCTAGTTTTTTTTAAGCTTTCCAAGAGGTACGTTAAATTTTTAATATGGGTAAAGTGTAGAGTCCACTAACAAGAATTAAGCTTGGGTCAACTATTGTCCAAATAACTAGAACTAGTTGTTTAGATAGTTGACCCTTATCAATTATAAACCCTTTAACATTTTCATGTCTAGGCAATATGGAACACTCTAACACTCCCCCTCAAGTGCAGCTGGGGCTGAACATCCAGTTGTCACTTGAAATATACGCAGTGGAAACTGGATTGGGCCGCTGGGAATGAACATCCAGACGGACAACCGAAAAATTAAGAATCCGGGCCAAACCTGCTCTGATACCATGTTAAATTTTTAATAATGAGTATAGTGTAGAGTCCGTTAATAAGAATTGGGCTTGGGCCAACCATTGTCCAAATAACTAGAACTAGTTGTTTGGATAGTTGACCCTTACCACTTATAAATCCTTTAACATTTTCATATTATGGGATACTCTAACAAGGTATCTTAGAAAGGTCTCAATTATAGAAAGACACCTTTAAGCCATCTACACCTAAATTAATCTCGATTCGAGTCAGATAGGTCCTTTACGGGAGGCAAAACTCTAATATCAAGTTTTAAACAGTTGCATACATAAAAAAAGTTTGAACTTATAATCTCACTTAAACCAGAAGAATCCCTTAATAACTCACTTGCACTCGGGAGTTGCTGTCTCTAGTTTATCTATCAAAAACATTCCCTTCACGTCCATATTCAAAGATACCGAAGTTTGGATCAAAGCTGAAAGACGCAGAAGAATGGGGCAAATTATCTAAAAAAAGCTTAAAATTTGTGGCCCATTCATGAATAAATCATTCTGGGAAGGAAGGCATTAGACGTGGCGACAGAAAGGGTCACGACGGTAATCTACTTGTCAAACTGCAAGGGCTTTTCTCGTAAATTCAGCTACAAAAGCCATTATATCTACTAACAGCAACTCAATCCATCAAAAAGTTTGCTTTCGCAATTTTATTTTTCTGTAGCTTTTAGGTATCTCTATGTTTTTTTCCTCGTCAAATTTTATTAATTATCCAATTAACTAAGGCTTCACTTTTTCTTCTGTTCACTTCACACAGATGCGTCTTGTTCTTCATTTCTCTGTTTCTGTCGCCTCTCGCTGTCAGTGTGTGTTTTTATCTCTATAGTTTCTAGGTTGTTTAAGGAAATAGATTTACTTGTGTTGTTGAAAGTTTGAAACTTTACCTCTGGTAATATATGTCTATTTCTGGGTTCTGATTTCTAAAGCTGCAATAAGCCGCTTCCGAGAATCCAACATATTGTATACTTTTTGTATGACCTTAAAGATTCAGCACCATGTCTCAGACCAACTGGGAAGCTGATAAAATGTAAGTCCTACTGGCTTTTTCTTTGAGGTTTTTTCAATGGTTTCCTTCTTCTGTTTCCTCTTCTTAATTTGAATTCTGGGCCCACAACTATTTTTCTGGGTTTTGCTTTTTTCTTCTTTTCAGTCTCAAAGTTAACGTCTTACCGACTGTACTCTGATGCGCTCATCTACATTGTTCTTGTGGATTAGTAGTTACCATTTCTATTTGCTTTAAAGTGATTTTCTCTTGGGTTTGGATGTTGCTTGTTGATTTCCTTGTAATCTTCTTTAGCTTGTGCTTGGGATTTTTTTTTCTTTGCTTTGTTACAGACTTGATGATGTTCTCATTATCTTGTGCTTAAGTTTTCAATCTTCTTAGGTAACACCAAACATTTCTGGTGTGAATATGATCCAATTTGACTTCGATATGTTTTTCAGAGTAAAGATTGATTTTGAATTTTTTCTTGAATTTTTGGTCCGTGCTAGTGCTCGAGGAAAAGTTTTTCTTTTTTCTTTTTGTCGTTATTCTTCTGTTTTCTATTTTCTTCTTCAGCTATGTACAATTGGTTTTGGTTTTCATTTTTTTCTGGTTAGCACTTTTTCTTTTAATGTCCATCTTGAAAACAGGTTGGATGTATATATCCATGATTACTTGGTTAAGAGGGATTTGAAGGCATCAGCGCAGGCCTTTCAAGCCGAAGGGAAAGTGTCATCTGATCCTGTGGGTAAGAAGGTTTAGAAAGCTATGATTATCCATTTGAATTTGGTTTTTGTCTTCCTAATTGAAGTCTTACCTTTTCAACATCAATTTCCAGCTATTGATGCACCTGGAGGTTTTTTGTTTGAATGGTGGTCAGTTTTCTGGGATATATTCATTGCTAGGACCAATGAGAAGCACTCAGAAGTTGCTGCGTCTTATATTGAGGTTGGTTTTTACTGTGTTGACTGCAACCGTTTTACTTTTGTTTAGCTGAGTTTGTGTCCATTCAGGTTGAGAAAAGGACAAGATTGACATTCTGTTGAGGCAATAAATTCATATTCTTTGGGTGGACTTTTAGTTATCTGGGTTCTGCATCTACACTATGATCAGGTGTAGCTTCGTATAAGAAGAGTATTATGGTGTTTCCTAGCCAAATTTCCAACATGGTTGCACTTTGCTGGTAAAAACCAGATATTAGGAGTTGAGTGGGGCAATGATATAGGTCTATTTAGCTTCGTATGAAGGTGGGAAGTGGACAAGGATCACTTATGGACATTGATGTTTGAAGTTATCCTAGTTGCTTTAACCTATGTATAGTTTTGTGACTACTCAAAATCTGAGAATGATAGACAAACATTAAACGCTAGCAAACTCCAAAGCTGAAATTTGAATTTCTAGTATGTTAGTAATAAATGATGACTTACTCTCCAAATCTCAGAATAAAACAAAATATCCATACTTTGTTAAGCTAGTAAATGATATGATTCAAACATATGAGTATAATTGCAATGATACGTAGAGACAACATAATATTAACTTCCCATCCCTAGATGGCTACTTTATGGGGATCACACAAGAATCTACTGATCTTACAGTGTAAATCATACGTATTTAGTTCGAAACAAAATTTGATTGGAAAATTAAAATGAAATGCAGAAAATACGGAGTCTTTTTTTTATGCTATGGTGGGTCTTGTTCCAGAATAATGCTTCTTTTGGGGCATTAGTGAGCTAACTAGTGAAAGACAGTTGGTATTAATATGAGAAAATTGCTAGTTTCACTTTGTTTAGAATACATTTGTCATACTAATGGAACAATTAAGTGATTCAGCTTTTATACATTACTTAAAATGGTTATACATAACTGCCTATTTCATTGTATATGGGTGTCAACCACTGCTCTTTCCTGCAAACTAGTAACATTTTTATATATTTACCAAAAAGACCTTTTGGTAATAAACTAGTAATAAACTTTTTGTGGCAGCCTTGGAGTTTTGATTATTGCACAGGAAATAGCAAGAATAATTTTTGCATTGTTAATTAGATTATGCACCTTAAGCCAATGAACTATTTGTGGAAGCCTTGGAGTTTGGATCATTGCACAGGAAATAGCAAGATTAACTTTCCTTTATTACTTATGAGTATATCCGTTGCATGTAGAGAACACCTTTTCTAGTTCTGATGGTAATAACTTATATATATTTGGAGCAGGGTATTTTAAGCCTTGTCTAGCTCTCGCCACCAAAGTTGATGGTACTAATAGCTTTTATATGACATATACTACCTTTGTTTGGCTCTTTGATTGTAGTAACTAAAAACCTAAATGGTGTAGATTTCTAGGTATATATCATCATAAGGGAACAGTTGACAGGAGATTTCTGTTCTCTGTTTTATTTTTCCTACGCATATCCTTGCAACTCATACTTGGATGTTAGCCAGCAATTAAAACTATATTTCCTATCTTCCTCTCGATGTTCTCGTTGACTCCAGTAACTACAAACTTAAAAGGTGGGCATATCTATATGCATATTATCATAATGGAACAGTTGACAGGAGGTTTCTATTTTTATTTGCATTTTGTTCTTACAATTTAAAATTTGATGATTATCAGCTATTAAAATTGTGTTTCTTCGTTTTGTTTATATGTCTTGATTGACTTGATTAGTTACGATTCATCAATATCTTTCAATATGGTCCCCCTCTGTCTCCTTCATCACTTTAACTTTTAAGTTAGATGCTTTTAAGAGAGTTAGCTCTAGATGTCAGAAGTCGTAGCATCTCCTGCCATGATGTTGTTCAACAGTCACTCACAGTATTTGAACCTATTGATTTGCAACCCTTTCAAAAACCTTGATGGTATTCCCAATCTTGGCATCCCCATTAGATGATCCAGTATGCTGGATCATTTGTTTCCCTGAGATTGGTTTCTTTGGTGGTAAGTGGATGACGTTGTATTTCTCAGTTATACCAGTGGACTTGATCATACAAATCTTTAGAGCCACATGATTTCTAGATGTTGTTAAACCTTATCCTTGAAGGCAAATGATAGTAGAATTTCTTAAAGAAATAAAGGGTCTCTCAAAGTGATTTGCTTTATATCATTCTGACTATACAGCTAGGGGCCTTAATTTTGATATTGAGTACAATCCCACTGGTGGCAATGTTGTGGCCTATTTGCTGCCACTAGTCCTGGTTATTTTCTTTAATGAACAGTGAGCTGTATAGCTTTTTATAATCTTAAATGAATGAAGTACGTGGTTATTTCATCTTGATTATGTAGATCCATGATTGAATATTAAAATGCTAGGTCTTAATCTCTTGACCATGAGCAGTACTGATTTGGAGTTGGAATATTTCTGTCATACGTAGACTCAAATGATTAAAGCACGGGAGCAGCAGCAACAGCAGCATCAGCAAGCTCAACAACCCCAACATCAGCACCAACAGCAGCAGCAGCAACTGCAGATGCAACAATTCCTCCTACAGAGGCATGCTCAGCAGCAGCAGCAGCAACAACAACAGCAGCAGCAACAACAACAACAGCAACAGCAACAATCACAACAGCAGCAGCAACAGCAGCAGCAGCAACAACAGCAGCAGCAGCAGCAGCAGCAGACTTCACAGCAGCAGCAACAGCAACAGCAGCGAAGGGATGGTGTACACCTACTTAATGGTTCTACAAATGGGCTTGTGGGAAATGATTCTGGTATGCGCCAAAATCCAGGAACTGCAAGTGCCATGGCAACAAGGATATATGAGGAAAGATTGAAGCTACCTATTCAAAGGGATTCTCTTGACGAGGCAGCAATAAAGGTTGCTAGAATAGCAGAACCTTTTTATGTTTAACAGTGGCATCCTTTTTATGTTTAACAGTGGCATATGTGGACTATTTCATTTCCTTAATGTTTTTATACTTTTATTGTCTCTAATAATTTTTGCAACATTTTGCAGCAAAGATTCAATGAGAATGTTGGCCAGCTCTTAGATCCTAGTCATGCTTCAATATTGAAGTCTGCTGCAGCAACTGGCCAGCCGTCAGGGTGCCTTTCTCTACAATTTTTCTTTCTTTTTCATTTATACTTAGGAGTCCAAGTGAAATTAGATTGGTTGGATATGTCATTTGGGAATGACTTTTTGTCTTGCTGGTGTTTCTAAAAATTAATTTGCTATTTTTGATATTTGAGAATGGCTAAAGGAATTTTGCAAACTCTGTAATATTTCATTCTTAAGTCATTGGGCTCTAATGTTGTCAAAGAAACTTCAACTTCCATTCAATATGATGTTGAAATTCACACTTAGTCTTTTCATAATTTAGTGATGTTTAAATGTGCAATTGGTTCCATATCTTGGCAGGCAAGTGTTGCACAATGTTGCAGCTGGAATGTCTCAACAAGTTCAGGCTCGGAATCAACAATTGCCTGTGTCAACACTGGTATGGCTCTTGTAGTTTTGAACTTGTAATTTCCACTTGCTCCGTTATTGACACTGTTTCAATTGTTGCCTGAAACCAGGATATGAAGACTGAGATGAATCCTATACTAAACCCTAGAGCTACTGGTCCAGAGGGATCATTGATGGGTATTCCTGGTTTGTTTAGCATTTCAAACAATTTTCTTCATGCTTGTGTTATAGAAGTACTTGGAAACAATTAGTAGAATTGCATATTTTGTTTTGTATCACATTTTTTTTCCATTCTTTTTTTTTCAACAGCTTGACTCTACGAATAGGTACTTGGATATGTATTCTCATTTTTAAGACAGAGAGATGTTGGTTGCTAATGTTCTTGTTGTTTCAGGATCAAATCAAGGTGGTAATAGTTTAACGTTGAAGGGATGGCCACTCACTGTAAGTTGCTATGATTCATTTTGTTTTCATGTTTTTGATCTCAGTATAAATACCATTGAATTTTGCTCAGAGGTCTCTGCTTTACCATTATTCTTTGAAGTTTAAAGTTCATTCACATGTTACTTTAATATGCTGATATTTTTAATTCAGGGGCTGGAACCATTCCGCTCTGGTCTACTTCAACAACAAAAGCCCTTTATACAGGCTCCCCAGCCTTTTCATCAGCTTCAGATGTTGACACCACAACATCAGCAACAGATTATGCTTGCACAGCAGAATGTAACATCTCCATCTGCTAGTGATGAAAGTAGAAGGCTTAAAATGATTTTGAGTAATCGCAACATGGGTCTTGGGAAAGATGGCTTCACAAATTCTGTTGGCGATGTGGTTTCAAACGTTGGTTCCCCTTTACAATCTGGTGGCTCTCTTTTGCCTCGTGGAGATGCAGAAATGTTGATTAAGGTCTTATATTGACAATATCCCTTGATCTGTATTGCATGTATTTTCCAATAACATCTATGTTCCTGTAGATTTGTTTTCATTATAGTTGCTCTACACGTGTAGTTAAAAATTGCTCATATGCATCAACAACATCAGCAGCAGCAGCAGCAGCATCAACAACAACAGGGTGCCAATCAACAGCAACAACCACAGCAACTTCAGCAGCATCCTCCTTCAAATCAGCAATCTCACAGTTCTAGCCTCAATATTCATCAGCAAGATAAGATTGGGGGCACTAGCAATGTTAACATAGATGTTGGCATATCCAACTCTTTTCGAGGGAATGATCAGGTTTGTTCTTTTATTCCTTATCATCTCAGACCAATACAATTAATGTTGTATTGGCACAGTTTGTTCATAGGTAAACCCTTTAACTTGATCATGTTTGTGTTGATTAGTCGAACTTAAATGTGATATACTTCAACAATTATGCATGCCACTGATGTTTGATTTTGAGTAATTTGGCTTAACAGTAGGCCAAAAGGCTAAATAAACCCTAACGTTTGCACTGATGTACAAAATGAATCCTAACGTCTGATGGTGTTCAAATTGAACCCCAATGTTTGTAAAATGTTCAAAATGAACCTTAACGTTTGGAAAATGTTCAAATTGAACCCTGACCACTAACGGTGTTAGGGTACTGTCAGTTATCTGATGACGTGTCACAAATTTTGTTGACGTGGCATAAAATTTTACTAACTTGGATTTTTTTAAAAAAGTTTTAATTGTGGTACCCACCAGAAACTGAGTTTAATGGAGGTGGGTCACTTGTAGCGTTAACGTTGCATTTTTTTAGGCATTTTACGTTTTTCCTTCTCGTATACAAGTGCAACAGATGAGCACCACTGTAACACTATTCCCTTTTTGATGAAGCTTCTACACTTTCGTCTCATTGTATTGTAGCAAAACAATGAACAAAGAATCTTCTTAGCTCAAGAATGCTTTTAGTTGGCACTTGGTTTGCTCACAGCACCAATTTCAACAATGCTATTAGTAACAATAGCTAAGAACATGCTAGTTTGTCGTTGGAAATAGATTTCAAAACTGGACCAAGTTTTTGAGTGTTGCCTTTGCCTACTGCTCTGGTTATGCACTAACATCACACAGTGAAGAAGATTCAACCCTTTTCCTTGTTAAACTAGGATTTAACACAAAAAGCAAACATGCAGGCTGGATGTTGGATTTAGTTCCACATATAGCTCAAGATTTTGTAGGAAGGAAAGAAGGTTTATTAGCTACCAAGGGTGCAGTTGACATGGTGAGACAAATTGGTAATTCACTGGTAAGCTCAGGGCATCAATGGGCATCATCATTTCTTGTCTTTTGGTTTCAAGTCTGAAGCCCCTTTTATACATAAAGAAAATAGCCCTCCCTCTAGCAGTTAAATCCTTCGTGAACTTCTCAAGATGTAATTTAGCCTTGGAGGAATTGGAGAAGTAATTTGTATCCAAAATACAACATCGATGCCATGAATCACTGTATTGGAAGAAGAGGGTACAGGGGCATCAATGAGTGGATGAGCATGTGTGGCAAGATGTGATACTATTGAATGTTACTGTATTGGAGATGAGCAAAGTTGTTGCTGAGAGGTGGGCATTTTGACGACTTGGAAGAGTGCAAAACTATCATTACCACAAAAATTCATGCAAGTCCAAGTATTAACTAGATATATAGCTAAAGTACTCACAACTTTAGTGTGTGTATATATGCCTATGTATATTGGTATACTAAAGTGTAGAGAGCCCCGTGCTGATCAAAGTATGTTGGTGAGCTTTAACTTTCACCATGCTAACATTGACCATCTACATGCATTTCTTTCTATACATAAATTATATAGATGTCTATGTTACGTATGTACGTGTGCATGTAGCATGGATGTTGCGTGTGTATGGATTCTAATGATTAATTGAAGTTTGTATCCTGTGAATGTGAGCAACTTTAGTTTTATTTCTTGACTGAGTTTTGACCCCATCTCCCACCACCTCCAACATCACTTACTTGATAATCTTTTTCATTGACATAACGACTATGTACATGGTTTATTCTAGTTTAAGTGTCAACCCACTACGACTTAACGATTCATTTCCAATCTGTTCTTACCCTAACCATCTTACATTGTTGAAACAAAGATCAACAATATCATGTACGGTAAAGATCTCATTTTCACTATCCTCTGTCCTATCTTTGCTATTTCTCTCCTTGTTTTCTTCTACTGTCCCACATTATATGCAACTAATTTGTTATGAGGTCCTTACACAACATTGTTCACTTCGTGTATGGAGATCTATTGCAAATCTTACCCCCGCCCACCCGAACCTGATGCTCATGCAATAATTGACAGCCTTTTCTAAGCAACAAATAAATAAGCAAAATAGTGCCGTCTATTTCTTGTATGAGAAAACATTCTTGTCGTCCCATATCATACCATAAGGAGTGTGTGGGCATATGGTGAGCCATTGTCAAGGTCACCACTCACCATGGAATTCCCATTGGTGTATCACATTATTATGCAATGAACCCCATAACTTTTTTGACCCTTAATAAGTAACAAACTACCCTAACCATTTATCATATTCATACATGAAACCATTAAATTATTACGTTTTAATTTCTATATTTCTTTGTTTATACTTCAAATGTAGTATCAGGTAAAATACCAAACTTAAACCCAAATTTCTTGCATTTGTTTGATGATGGAAGACCGTGCAAGACTTTCAATGCACTGGATAAGCATAGAGTTCTAGCAACCAATTATAAAGAGAATGCGAATTTCTTTGCAGTAACATTGTATCTCATAATTTTTTCAACCATGGTCCCCAGCTCTTCTACTATTATTTACGATTGCTTACACATATCTCATCGTTGGTTGTGATTCTCTCTAAATAGAAACCTAAAAATCTGCATAAGCTTTAGCCTCAGCCTTTGCTAACATTAGAAATAACTATAAACTTTGTCAGATATCTCATGGCTAAACTCATGTAGCCCTAATTGAACTACCATTTTTCATTATTTTTTCATGTCATTTTTCAACCTAAAGTGATTCGTAAGTAAGTTGTCTATAGGAAAAGAGCAAGTTTCACAGCACAATCCATGCGACATTCATGCAACTTACCCATCCATGCTTAAGCATACCCAGACATTACGAATAGCTTCGAGAGTAGTAAAGTTCTTTAAAACTTAGATGACTAGCTGAGGACGATGCAGCCACAAAAGGGTTTTGCAGCAAAACAACTGGACCTTCTGAACTACAAACTTATTTAACAGGAGTTGAGTTGAGTAGCCTGGGAGGAAAGTTGGGATTGCATACTATATACGACTTATCGAGATAGGTTTGTCCTTGAGACTGATACCAAGATAAAGGATGTAAACGATTTGCGGTATAACTAGGAGTTGCTGGAATTGGGATCAATGATGAATCAACGTGTTGCTCCCTCCATCGATCGCTGCTCATTATAACGTTATTGTTCACTATATTTTCAACTCTAGGACATCATTAATGATGATCACTTCTTTTATCGAAGGGGTAGATGAATTTGAAAGATTTTTCCGTTGATATCTGGATGGATACAAAGTCCCACCTCTAGTTAAAGGCATAAAATGCTTAAAAGCGTAGGATTAAAGTTGCAGATGGGCCCACTTTCAATAAAAAAAGTCTGGGTGAATTTTTGTGGGTTCCACGATCAAATTTTTTTTAATAAAAATAGATGTCATCAAAATTTTATGCCACATTAGTAGATAACTGATAGTACCCTAACACTGTTAGTTGTCAAGGTTTAATTTGAACATTTTTCAAACATTAGAGTTCATTTTGAACATTTTACAAATGTTAGGGTTCAATTTGAACACCGTCAAACGTTAGGATTTACTTTGTACATCAGTGTAAACGCTAGGGTTCATTTAGCCCATGTGGCCCCTGACAGTACAATAGTCTTATCTTTTTGTTTGTTTTTGGTTTGCTTGTAGAGAGTGCAGATACAGTTTGATAATTGGTGCATAGTTTTGGTTCAAATAGGATTGTCAGCTTGTCAAATATTATTTGCTTATCGAAGCTTAGCTTCTTATATATTGACTAATTTTCATGCAAATTTGTTCCTTATTTCAATGTTCAATCATCTTTCCTGGGTATCCAGATTGTATTTTGTTATATGTGAATCTAGTTACAATGTGATAAGTGTGTTGATATAGCACAATGTTAGGAGCAAGAGTGTAATAGGCCTTATAAGGCTAGGGCATCCTCCTCCCCAGAAGGTGCCTTTCGGGATGGATTAAAATCTGGTTTTATCAAATAAAAAATACGTTACGCAAAATGATTCCGATATTTATGTTTTGAGGTGTATTCTTTTTGAGATTTACAACAAAATTGGTCCTCAATTTTCTATCAAGCTAGATCTCAACCTTTTAGGTATTTTACTTTTAAGGGGGAAAATTTTTTTATATTGGTACACTAGTATTTAGGTAGGTTGCTTTTGTTAATTTTTATCTACATCTATTCACATGAACATTTTTGGTTGTTTTCACACGGAATCTTATGTCCTTATGTATCTCCATGGGCATTTTCAACCACCACTCTGAAGGTCAAATGTATAACGGGGCAGTACTTGTAGAAACAATCTACTTGAGTACAAATGGTAGGTTTTGAAGGCCAAATTAAAAATAAACTATGAGGAACTTAATTTAATTGCAAGGATATATACAAGATGAGACCACTTTCGTCATCATAATCCTTGGTTCCTTCTTTTTGTTTTAGTATGATCAAGAGAAGAAAATATGACTGAGAGTTTGACCTTTCTGAACCTTGTCTTTGCCGTGCATGGAAGGAGTGTATTCTTCAATATTTATCTACAGTTATAATCTTCCTGGGATCTTTTATGAAGCTTGATATACATAATATGTTCTCCAATTCCTAAGAGAATATTTCACATTGGATTTTAAGGTTTCAAAAGCCCAGACTGGGAGAAAACGTAAACAGCCGGTATCATCTTCTGGTCCTGCCAATAGCTCAGGAACAGCAAATACAGCTGGACCTTCCCCAAGTTCAGCACCCTCAACTCCTTCGACTCACACCCCTGGAGATGTTATCTCAATGCCTGCTTTGCCACAAAGTAGTAGTTCCTCTAAGCCTCTAATGGTGTTTGGTGCTACTGATGGTACAGGAACACTTACTTCACCATCAAATCAGTTGGTGAGTTAAAGTTCTAGCTTCTGTATTTGTAAAGGAATGAAATTCCTTGCTTAAGTTCTCATTTACATTCCATTTTGGCAGTGGGATGATAAAGATCTTGAATTGCAGGCTGATATGGATCCTTTTGTTGAGGATGGATCCCTTGAGGATAATGTAGATTCTTTTTTATCTCATGAGGACAATGACCCTAGAGACACAATTCCTCGGATGGATGTCAGCAAAGGTCTGCAGTTCATAAATTTTATTGTTCATCCTCATTCAACTTTGATCCACTCTATTCTTTTTTCTTGTTGCATCCCTTTGCATTTCTTTATCCATGGAAAATTGAAATTAGAATTGAATATATCAATGACTTTCTTATGGATGATCCTATGTGCCATCCAAGTGCTACTCTTGATCTGAATTGCTGTTTGCTGTATTAGGTCCTTAAGGCATGTTTCATCTTTGATATCAGGATTTACATTCTCCGAAGTAAGTTCTGTGAGAGCAAGCTCGAGCAAAGTAATCTGTTGCCACTTCTCATCAGATGGGAAATTGCTTGCTAGCGGAGGCCATGATAAGAAGGCAAGTTTTGGATGACTTTTATGATTAAAGATAAGCTTGCAGAATGTGATACCAATTCCTCATGAACAGGCAACTTTCCAGTTTATTGTTTTTAGAGCCTCATTTAATTCTTCAGATTAGTGGAACTAGGGATGGCAATAGGACAGGCCAGTTCGGACCCACCCCTGTCAGCTCCAAAATGACGTTTTGGTTTGACTTCCCAAATGATGTTGTTTTGGTCTTGAGTTTCTAAAACTTACAGAACAAAACGATGTCTTTTTGGGGAGGGGGTTTTGGGCTGGCCCTCCGGGCCTGGCCTGTTGACTTCAGACCGGGCTAGGCTGAGTGGGGATTGACTTAATTTGCCAAGCCTAAGTTGAACTGTTTGCATAGCTTTTTGCTGTAAAACTAGAAAAAGTGATATGATATACCAAGTGAGTTATGGGATTTGTTTCTTGATGGTCGATACAGGCTGTATTGTGGTACACAGATAATTTAAAGCCAAAAACCACCCTTGAAGAACATTCATCACTGATTACGGATGTCCGTTTCAGTCCGAGCATGCCACGACTTGCAACCTCTTCATTTGATAAAACTGTCAGGGTTTGGGATGCTGACAAAGTTAGTATACATTTTCAATTCATCTGTCAAATGATGCTGTTATTGTTCTCTACTTTTTGAATTATTGACAATAGCATATTGCGTTTGTTTGATGAAATTGTATTTGCATAGTCATCTCAACAATTTTTGTGGGCTTTATGTCAATTGCATCCTATTTTCATGCATGCGGTCCTAGCTTTCAATTGTTACTTATTGGTTATTTGTACCTGTACTAGTTCTAGATATGGTGATTTCTTCTTGGTTGACGGAATACATAGACATAAGTGAGTGACGTTCCTTCTTGTGTTTCTGTTGGTAGTTTTTAGTGACTGATATCTACTATTCGTAATATTTTAATGGTTGGGAATATTGGAATTACTTGAAAGAACCTTTTTGATAATCAGTTATGTGTAGAACTGCTAGAGCTGGCCAGTAGTGATCAAAGGCTTTGTTTACTTATACTGAATTAATACTAAAATATTAGCTGAGAATAAGGTGGTGCTTAAGCTTGAAGAGTGTTTGTTGCTTGTGTACATTAGTTGGTAAATTTCATAAGAGCAGCTTGGAGAAAGTGATGTTTGGATATGGAACTTAAAAATCAGTACTTCTGCTTTTATGGTTTATTTTGTTAAGCTTGCTAGCAGAACTTTTTTGGACAGATCGGTGAATTTCAAAGTATTGTCATTTTCCGTACCTGTGTTAGTATATAAAATACTGATTCCCTTTTGAGTGAGAAATCAGTATTTTTGCTTTCATTTTTGCCTTTGTTAAGGGTACAAGAGAACATTTTTGGACAGATTGTTGAATTTTCAAGTCTTATCACTGTTCATTCCTATGTTAGTATATTTGAGATGTGATGCATACTACAATATTTGGTGTTAAATGCATAATTATTTTGGGCGTGGCTTCCCTTTTTCTGTTGTAATACCTTTTTAAGTGTGATGTTCTTGATCCTTTTTCTCTGGTTTATTCAAATGAAAGTGAGTTGCATACTTAATTGTGATCTTGCAGCCTGGGTACTCCCTACGTACTTTTATGGGGCATTCTGGTTCTGTCATGTCTCTCGACTTCCATCCAAATAAAGATGATCTTATCTGTTCTTGTGATGGGGATGGTGAAATAAGATACTGGAGCATTACAAATGGTAGTTGTGCAGGAGTGTTTAAGGTACACTTATAATTTCCTTTTGGTGAAAATGTAATGTACTAGTCATATATGAGAGGTTTGTGTTAGAACTCTAAGCTCAGAATATTGAGTTTTGTTATATTATTTATATATATATATCTGTAATGTGCTAAGCACTATAGTATACCCAGAGCAGATTTGCTCCTAACCAGAGCTGAATAAGCTCTGAGAATGATCGCTCTCTGCCTATAATATTCTTCTTCTATTTTCCAGAATGCCCTCTCTCCTCACTCCCCCTCCTCTTATGCTACCACACGTACATTCTGCCATACATTCTGTTATGCCTTGTGCCACCTCAGCCCATGTGCTAACTAACTCT
>JAOSBP010000008.1:17953479-17967834 GCA_027563825.1 Erythroxylum mucronatum
AGCTGTAGCGAAGGAGTCGGTAATTCCTTTCATCTTGTTCATGTTTTTATTATCCTTATACCATATCATGTATGGATAAGCATGTTGATTTGGATTTGTTGCTTCCGCTGCAAAATGATTTCTTAAAAAGCTTTGAAATCTACCGTTTCTCCAAATAAGGCATGTTTTCTTTTCCCGATCCAACAATTATATTTTTTATTATCCAAATATCAATAAGAACCTCCATTGGTAGAATAATAATCCTTTTGATTAACTTTCTTGATTGTCTCTTTTTCTTCCAAAATATATCCTACCTATTTAGTAGTTTACTCTGTAGTTATGTTGTCTATCTAAAAACTTCTATCTTAGATTAGTGATTAGTAATCTAATGAACTTGGAATTCTTACACTTTATATCCAAATTCTTGTGGGTGTTGGTGTAACTACTATTACCACTATTAAAGATAGCAATGGTCTTCCCGTTAATTTATTACTTTCATGAATTACCTTCTTTACTATAAATTCTTTATGCTTTTGAATAACTAAAGATGTCTTTTGCTTTCAAATTTTTATGGTTATTGGTGTGATATCCCAGTACATCAAAACTCATTACCTATGGACAAAGAAAAGTTATTTTAACATCGAAAACAACAAAAGAATTGAGGGAGCATATAATATCAAATTCGAAATTATAATCAAGCATTACCATTATTTTATACCTAATACATCACTAGAAAGTTTCTCTAGCTCTTTGTTAACTAAGAGTGTTGTTTAATTTGTAGAATGATAATGATCAACTTTCTTCCCTTCATAACACAACTGAGGCAATAGTGAGTTGGTGATTACACTCTCGATGGAAGGGAATGACAAAATGATGTCAAGTCAATTTCTTGTTAAAGTGTAAAAAGTTCTGGACTTTTGAGTCTTGAGCAAGTTTTGGATAGTCCAAAACTCAATTAGAATTATGGTCAAATTATATGAACCAAACTAGATTGAGGTGTAACTCAAATTGATCAAGTTTCGAATTAAGGTTGGGTCATTCTTTAGGAAGGTTGGATTGAACCTCACTAAGGATGAGTCTAATCCAATTTGACTCATTATCCTTCTTAATTTTGAATTTTGGATCTAACCCAACCCTTTGAATTCCTTGCAATAAATACATATTTATACAAAATTACATTTTTCTCATTTGTTAGCATTTTCCTTGTTTTAGACCTTAGTCAGGGCATATGAATAATTAAAAAGGGTTCAAATTAGAAAACTTTCATCAAGATGCATGTAAAATTTGTAACCTTGTAATTTTTCGAAAAGAAAAAAAATTTGTAACCTTGTACACTAACTAATAGTATTCTACTAAAGTTGGATATACAAAAGTTGATGATAGTTTCAAGTATTATATAGAGTGGTTTGGTTATTGGGTAATTATGGTTATTGTATCATTAAAACCAACAAATCCACATTATAAATACCAAAATGAATATAATTTTATTTATATACACAAAAAATGCCAATATATTTCAATTTGACTATTAGATCTCTTGTACATATATGAATAGTTAATTTCACATTAGTTTTTATTATGTACTAGGTGGACAAAAGTTACTAGTTTTCATGTCCTCAATATGGGGTTTCAACTTGGACAATTATTTGACCTTAAACTACATCTCGAGAATGCGATATAGGTTTGCAATTTAATTGTGAAAGCCAAAAAAATGTTCTGAATTAATATTCTTATAAGATTCATAATACACACTGGTTGGGTCGGCTATTCTAGGCCCAAGCCCTGGTCCACGCATCCACGACCCATTTGCAAGTGGCAACCTCCCACTCATATACAATGACCTAAACCTAACAGGTATTTACTATATAAGTTGATTATCTCCTCACGACGAGGACACAACCCTAACCCTAGCTTTCTCTTTGTTCTTTACGATTGATTTTCTCTCAAAAAGACTGACTTGAGCGTCGGAGGGGCCTTCCGGGAACCAACCCCCGGCGCGCCTTTTTTGTTTTTGCAGGTATTCAATAGCAAGATCTGTCTGAATCATGGATCCAAACAACAACGTTCAGCCCCCGCAAAATCTGACTAAACCATTTGGCGTCCGGCATCAGGGCACCACGTTTAGAACCACTCAGATAAGTCAGGCGGCGGCGGCCAATTCTGACTATTTTTTGTTTAACAATTTTGGATAATTTTTCTAGTTGCTGGTTTCTGCGTTTGCGATTACTGCCCATGCTTTCTGGATAATGATATGTCAAAGCCCTTATTTTTCTGGGTTTATTGAAGACGATTGCGATTTTCTGAAGTTGATTGTGTTCTTCTGTTGACTGTGTTTACTGCCTTCTGAATTGCTACATCTGCCCTGTAAAGCAACCTTTGGGCCTTATCTCTTTTCAGTTTAGCCTTGTTGACTGCCTGCCGAGCAGCAGCAGAGGCATCACGCATTCTGAACTCATCAAGATCTGAACCATCCAACTGCTCAAGGCCATATTTCGAAGAACCCTCCACGACGAAAGGTCTCTGGTTTGGCCAGTCATAAAAGCCCATATTCCACCAGGAAATATACCGTGCCACCTACATTACCAGGAGAAAATACCGTTGGTGACATCTGTGGGAGTGGGGAATCATCCAAAGATTCATCATTATTTCCAGCATACATGAACCGTTCATCCCCAGAAGCAAAGCCATTTGATTTCCTTCCATAACCATGCAAACCATCATGATCCCCTGCAAAGATAGTACTTTGCCATGCAACTGAGTATTTCTTCTGTGATCTTTGTTTTGAACCCTTGTTGGGTACTTCCAAGCCCCGTGGCTTCAAACAAAAGGCAAACATGGGCGGCTTTTCAATAGTTGCCGTCTTTTCATGGCATCCACTGGAAAGGGAATTAGTACTTTGGGACACAGCTAGCTCCCACTCTCTCACCTGTTGTTGATACTTTTCCCAAAGTGGTGGCTGAAAAAACATCATCAATTCCCAACAGCAGTTTTAAAATACTTGACAAAAAAATAAAAACAAATTGAACAGATAATGCAGACGGAATCATAATATAAATAATGGTTAATCAAGATTGAAAATTACAGGTTGAACAAAAGAAATACAGAAGTATTGCCATTTATTAACAAAAAACACGTCTCTTGATCGCTTCATAAGCCTGTATGTTTGTATATGTCAATCTAGTCTACCTAACACATGGCCTTGTAAAAACTCCAGACAACATACCATACATGCACATAGATTAGAGACATGGCAAGTGAAGATGACATCCTTTGGTCTTATGGAAGCCAAAACAAGCACATGGATGAATTCAGCCAAGATAGACCACATGGCTTTCAAACTCAATAGCATTACTTAGAACTTTTTAATTTCTGTTAAAGAAATAAGCATGAAATATAACACAGATATGAGGAATGTATGTGGACTAGAATTTTGAACATAGAAAGTGCAGCTCAAGTGACAAATTTCTAAGATATCATCATTAGGGGAAAAGGGAAAAGGAAACAGGTCAATGAAGTGAGAGGAAGAAAGGGATGCTACTATAATTAGTCATAACAGCCATCAAGCAACATTAGTAGAAGACAAGTTACTCGATATGTCACAAAGAACAATGCTATGCGTTCTATGTATATTTCACAGATCTTCTTGAAAGAGATAATAGGAGCAATGCGATAAGTTGCTTGAAGTATTTTCAGTTGGAGAGAAGACGATTACCTCTCAAATTCACAATTTAAGTAAGAGAGGAGACACTTACATCTCAAATCCACAAGGATTTTAACAAGCTTAAAATACCAAATACATCCATGTCTCATTTTCCACATTCACATATTTTTGGATAGCATCTACTAGATTGCAAAATCATATTCTTCAAAGGAGCAACAAAATGGAATGCAGCATAAAGAATTATAGATTCCATCCAGTTGGTATTATAAAACTGTAAGATGTTGTCATCCACATATTGAATGGATATAACAACTACTATAAACAGGATTCTAATGGTACCTGCAAATGGCGAATTAATGGCATCCCCTTCATCAGCCTCTTCTTCTGCCAGTACTCATGAATGGTTTTGCTTGCTTCCATGTGACCAACCCCAGCCATAAGCTCTTCCATCTCATCACCAGTAAACTGATCACGATCTTGAGAATATGCAGCTTTCTCCAGCATATCCATTGTCTTCTCAAACATTTCTTCCGAAATATTCCATGAAGTATTGTTGTCAAATACCAATGAGCTTTTATTTTCCAATAGCCACTGTTCATCATCACTATCCATGTCATATAGAACCCTTGATGGATCCAAAGCCATCTCAACATCAGTTTTAATTTGCCGAAAGTACTTAGCAGAAATGCGAACAAAAGGTATTTCTATTCCATTGTCATCATGTTCCTCTATCAAACGGACCCCAGGAATAGGAATATTTTTAACTAATGCAGCACGGATGTTCCTGTTGTAGCATTCTTCATGCATCTCTTTGAAAAGTGCCCATTGACTCCTATCGGGAAACTCCAAGGTCCAATCCTTTCCTCCTTTCCACATCATAGCATGTGTAAACCGGTTTGTTGACCCAGTTTGGAGAAATTGATGAGCTTTGTATGAGTACTTTATAACCCCTGATAATTTTACAGCAAGCCTCCATTCATTATGATCAAAAAGCTCCAGTACTACCTGCACCCCACACTCTCTCCACCCTCTATCACTATGTGTAATCAACAAATTTGCGTCACAAGACAACAACTCCATATTCCGCTCAGAGCTTCTAGAGGTGTTTAAACATTTCTCATTAGCAGTCCTAATTCGTTTATGATGAAAGCCTTTTTGTTGATGGTTTTTATTTCTTGAGCTATAATCAAAACCCCCAAAAGGCATTGTATAAGATACCTGTGTTCGTGGCTTTTTAGGTCCATTGCCAAAATTATTCTGAAAAGCATCAGGTTTTCCATCTGACCATCCAGGCCAGTGGTAGCCGTAGGACATAGAACTGCTACGACTTCGATGCGAGGTACTCCTGCGAGCAGTGGGGTTTGAGCTCGGTACAATGTCACCAACCATGTTACAAGGCAACTCAGCAGATTGCTGAGCCCTGTGAGGTTCTATATCCACATGCTTATCAAATTGGTTTACAGATGGAATCTCAGCCCTGATATCTCTAAGAAGAGAAAGAGACACCAGATCAGATTTCTTTACCTCAACTGATAAACCTGGTGATAAATCACATAGTCCCGAATCATGGTCTTGGCAATTCTGCAAGCGTGCAGTGATATCACTTTCTACTTTCCTAGGATTCCTGGAGTTCAAACAAGTATCAACAACTGCATCACCATTTTGGAGATGTGGTGAGGACTTCATCCTGTCTTCAGTACTGCAGAAAGAAACGCTAAGAGCGTGTGTCTCAGAATTAGCAATGGACAAGCATCCAACAGAATCAATATCCCTGAACGAAGCTCCACAATCATTTTCAAGTGTGTTTACAGAATCACTTTTAAAGCACTCCTCAACAAAAGAACTGTCATCTTCCAACCAATTGTTGCAAGTTTCTATATGTTCAATTGACTCATTATCCAGAAGGCTAATATGAGTCATACTATATTCCATAAGCAGCTTAAGATGCAATCCCAGAAAGAACGTAGGTGCAGCAGTAAAAGAAAGTGCAAATGGAGGAAAACAGCTGTAATTCTTGTCAAAACTGAGGTAAGATTTGGCACCCTTTTGATGCGTAGATTCTTTGGAGGCAGCCATGAGACTAAAAGACTGCCTAGATCTCCTTTCAGGGACCTGGTTCATGGTGAAATTCTCAGCATTTAATAGCAGGAACGTGATCAACAACTTCAGAATCATAGAAATATGTTTCAAATGTAGGGTCACCCAAAGGCAAAGTGTGTAAACAATGTCAAAATAAACAAATCATAATTTTGTTTAGTAGAATAAGAACATGGACAAAAAACAGAATTATGTAAAATATACATTTAACATGATCTAAGCAGGAATACCTTGAATGAGGTACACTCCCTAAAGACAGCGCAGCTGAATGATCGGCTCATTCCATTTTGAAGCATCTTAATGTTATCATAAGTGCACTCTGAGAGAGGTAACTTCCTAGTAAACAGGCAGTGACTTTTGAGCTTATTGTCTAGATACAGCCACTTTGCATTGTCCAATTCAAAGAAGTTGTAGAAGGTGGACACAAGCTGCTTCCTAGAGTCAAGTATGCAAGATATTTTTAACCTAATTGAAGTTACTGGCAGCTGTAACTCATCATATTTACCAAGCTCATTAGGTTGATCAAATAAAGTCAAGATTTGGAAGACAAGAGCTATTGCCTTCTGCAAGCAACCTTCAAAAAAGAGAAATCTCAATCCAACATAATTGTCAACGAAAAGCATTTCCAAATGGACTCTAGGCCACGTAGTTGCCAGTGAACCATATTGAAGCAGTAATAGAGCACGGAACAGCCAGACATTATCTGCCCCAAAATAGAAATTGAGCACAGAAATGATTGGAAAGTTCAACCAAGATTTTACTTGTTTATATTCCACCAATAGAACATTCAATTTCAACTGCCCTTCATATTCAGATGGTTGTCGAGTCCTAGAAGTATGTGGTCCTTTCCAATTCTCATCCGAAACCAATTTTCCAGGTGAAATATCATGCTCTTCCAGATGGCTGGAAGCAGCAAGAGTAGAGATAAGAGAATTGTCAGATTCTGGTAGCCCAGAAACAACATGAACCTCTTCTAATTTGTGAAAAAAGTCGGATGATAAATCTCTTGTCTTCCGATACCGCTTCCTATAATATACAAGAGGAGGCTTGTGATCATGGGGACAAGTATGGCTGTTCATAGCAAAATCCTCACTCTTTTCAACATCATGTATACTGTCTGGCAAGGCAGAATTACCATATAATTTCTGTAGATTATTATCCGTGGGCTTCATATCCAACTGCTCACATCTGTTCGCAGGTTCTTCAGACAACAGCATTGACACAGAAATCAGAGGTATACCAGATGGTTTCTGTTTCTTCAAAGCATGAAAATGGGAAGATTTGACTCTACGATTCAACCATGTGATAATAGGCTCAGAGTCCAAATGATTACCTGCATATCCATCATCCTCTGTCACCAGGTCTCTTTTCTTCTCTTTTACTGGCTTCCCTTTGCCCTTCTCCTCACCTGAATGTTTCTCAGTTGATACAGAAGTCCTCTGCTTACAGTTACTTGGAACTTCACTAGGGAGCAGTAAGAGTTTAAATCTCTCATTTTGTAGATCAATCCATTCCTCATCCCGGTCATCATATTTCACATGATGAAGATTTTTGACACAATCATAGTCACTGATAAGGCCATAGTACCAACTCTTGTCCAAAGGCCAAAAGACTTTTATTCTCCGATTCAAAACCCAATATGCATCTAAGTGTTCTGATAAAATTTCATAATAATGGCGCCGTTTCCTCAAACTACCCTTCTCCTTCTGCTTCTTCCTTGGTCGCAATACTCTAGCAGCAGTATCAGCAGATGAAGATTCAGATTCCGAAACACAATTAGAAGCACAAGCAATTATTTCTGGACTGGAAGATAAAAAAACAGGCAATTCGTTAGTAGATGGCAAAGCAGAGGACTTGCTGCTCGAAGAAAACCCTGTAAAGCTTGGATCAAACCGCGACGATAGCATCCTTGCTGCATTCTCTTCAAGATTCTCCTCATCTTCATCTAGCAACTTACCCCTGCCCTTGATAGAAGCATTAATTGTTCTATCAGATTCCTTTCGGACATTTCCACTATCAGCTAATGAAGTCTTCCTCTTCCTACTTCGTTTCCTCAGCGACTTTGTCAATGATGCATCAACATTGTTCTCAACAGAATTCTCAATATGAGACCTTTTTGAATCCCCAGTTTCCACAACCAAAGGGCCAATGTGCACATCTTCTTCCTCCAAATGTGCAGATAAATTTGATCCACTACTTCTATTATCATTCATACCATCAGAACTTTTCTTCAGGTCTACTTCTAACAACTGGACTGACTTTCCAGTATCATCAGAAGCCAACTTCATGACTTGATGAACATTGCCAATCTCACCACAAGAGCTGTCTTCTCGTTTCACCACTACACTGCCATTCTGATCCTTTCTCCGTCCCACAAATCCACGTTTGCGTCTAGGGACTTTAATAACACCATCATCCAGAGTAAGTGAGATGCTACTGTACCCACTACTATCATTAAGTCTCCGACTCAAACCAGACTTGGAGTCCTTTGAATCACGAGATCCAGAGCTCAACCCACTATTATACACATCCTCCAGGCTCTTGCTGCCATTTCTACCATTACTTTTCAAGCTACTGATAGACACCTCCTTCCTACTCTTCTTCCTCTCTATTTTTTTCTCATCACTACCATCATTTGAAGCATCCTTTCTCTTCTTTAACATTTTATCTTCAATCTCTTTTGTACCAATACTGTTATATATACTCTTAAGATCCAGAGATCTCGATTTCCTAGGAATTTCCGCTCCATAAGAGTTAGCTACCCTATGTTCCATCAACAATCTCTCAAACCAAATAACACAACCCAAAACCCGTGCTTTTCAGATTCCATCATGCATTTTCAGATCTGAAAACACCCAAAACAGGCAGAAATAATTATCGATGCTTTAAATTGATTGAAATTTTCAACAAAAAAGAGGGCAAAAACACAAATCGATGAAAACAATGTCAATAATCACTATTCCGGATCTGAATTGACAAATTTGAACTACAATACAAACAAAAGAACATCATATGACCTCGATCAAAAAATCATTAAGACTTCAAGTTCCGGTAGAACCGTGAAGATCGCACGTGTATGTGTGGGCTTGAGTTGAATCGGTGAACTTGAATCGTAACCCTAACACAGTAGTAGATTTTTCTCACTAATTTTCTCCCTTTTTTTGAAATTTTTTAACCGTAAGAGACGGAGAAGCGCTAGGGTTTCTTTCAGTTTCACGGCACGAAGGGTTTAGATTGAAAAATAACAAAAATAAAAATTTTGTCCACTTTTATTTACAAATTAGTAGCGAAATTTCATATGCCGTCTTGGGTTTTTAGGTAAGTGGCGTAGCCTGGCCGTTGGATTTGAAAACTGTGGTGGGGATTGAATCGGATGATCTAATTCTCAAGATTTTAATTAATAAGAAATCGGGAAATTCTGAATGAAGTAACGGCTATGATGATATGGTCAGACACGTGGACGGGAAAGATCCTAAAGATTAATTTGAGAGATGACCGGTAGTTAAACGAGTCGATATTGCTGAAATAGAATATATTTGGGAAATGGAAACAAAAAATTATGCACTGTTTTCCATTTTTGTTCAACTAATTACCCTTTCCTCGGGTCAATATAACGATAATGCCATCAGACTTCTGAGCTGGGCGCTCCGCGCCAGTCGTTCACTGCTTCCGGAAAACGAATAGCTAATACGTGGGAAGAGATTCACACGCCTTGAACTGACACGTGGCATCGCTTTACGGAAGTCCTAATCACTTTTAAACATAGAAAATTAATTAATAGTATAAATTAGATGATATGTTTTCTCGGAAAAAAAAGATGAAATACATTCACAAGTAAAGTTATGAATATTATATACCCTTATCAGTACCATATTTAGTTTTAATATGGTAATATGACACTGATCAATACTAAACATTGTTTTAGGTAGTTTTTAATTTATAAAATAGTACGCAAATTTTTTAAACTTACAACATAGTCTTTCATTATATTGTACTGTATAATTTATAATTTTATATCAATCTTATCTTTAAAAATCATAATAATATAAATTTACAATAACATAATATTTTTATTTTTATTAATATTACTTTTTACATATTTCACATATAAATAATAACAACAATTAATATGAAAAAAGATTATTTAATTATCTTACAAATATAAAATTAAGGAAAATTATAAAGTATTTAAAATATTATAATTTCATCATATAATATATAATAATTACATCAAAATATTAAATAAAATAATAATAAATATCCATTACTCTCTAACTATTACAATTTACAAAATTGTTTCAAACCAAGAAAACAACTAATTAGAAGTAAAACTTGTAATAAAAAAATTGCAATTATATTTATATTGTATATATAGAATTTAATATATACATCAAATATAGGTGAAATTAAAAGAAAAGGAGAAATAAAAGCTTGGAACTTCATTCAATCAAATGCTCACTCAAATCGCATCAACTTTAATTCTCATTTGGTACAAAATCCTGATTAATGAGAGGGGATTTATCATCACCATCATTCAAATTTATTGAATCAAATGATATGACAATACTTTTTCATTTAAGATTATCTTCTAAGTCACTCTCATCTATCAAACTCGATTCCTCAAAAACCTAATATATCAAAAAATTGATATGGTTAAGGCAAATTGAATCTACAAAACTACTTCTTCTATTAAGAGTCCTAGTAAAAAAATTAAAATATTAAGAAATTATATCTAACTTAATAATGATAATAACATATATTTCCTAAAGCTTTAAATTGTATTGAACAAAGACCATGTCATTCAATTTTTTGTGCTCCAGCCTATTCATTTTCTTAAAATGGATAAATTCAAACGTGATCTAATTTCTTTCACATCCTGTTGTACTCACACATTGACTTATAATTTAAATTGCTAACATTTACAATATTGGAACATTACATCCGAATTGGTCCCACCACAGTAAGACAACAAAAGTAATATTATAAACAAAATAAAGTGATGACTAATTTTTAACAAGTAACAAAAAAGAAAAAAATACCTATATTAAATTTTTCTCTTTGACGAATAGCTATTAGCATCCCAAAGTCACCAAAAGCATCCTTATAAATCTCCATTTATGAGCTTAGGAGATCATGTATTATCTTATGGATAACAATTGTTGTAATAGTTAATAGCATTTCCCTATTACTTTAACTTTCTTTGTAAAACTTTATCTAAAATAGACAGTAGAATTACTTAATTTCTTAATAGTTTTGCGACTTATTTTGGGTCCTTTATTATCATACCATTCTCCAATGCACGTTGAAAACCTTTTCCACTTTTAGGAAAGAAGAGGCCCTTTCATGTTTAATAATTTTTTGATTGATGATGATGGATTTACTGAGGCTCTTTAGAAAGGTTTAAGGTTTACAACCGAGGGAACTCTCCAATTTATCTATGTCCAAAAGCTTAAAGCTATTAAGCTTGCGATGAAAAGCCTTATAAGTAGAAGAGCTTCTTCCACACAACTACCTATTGCTAAGGCTAAATAAGAATTGGTAGTTATACAAGAAAAACTCGCTAGAGATCCAGCCAACTCTCTCTTATTAAATACTAAAAAGACTCTTTTGAGGGCTTACTTATCAACCACCAGAGATCATGATAGCCTTTTGGAACAAAGGGCCAAAGCCAATTACATTAAAGATGGAGAAAGGTGCACTAAATTCTTTTCCAACTTTATTTTATCTAGGAAAAATGCAAACGCAATCCATTCTCTTAAAGTCCAAGATAGAAGGCAAATACTCAACAAAGGGATCTTTTAAAGGAAGCTAAGAGATTCTTTAAGAGTTTTTATGGATGCTCTCACACACAAGCAACTACTATTCCTTTTTGTTCCTTCATTATAAAGAGGATCACTCAAGAGCACGGAGCAATGCTTTCGAAGCTTGTTGAGGAAAAAGAGATAAAAGAGGTGGTTTTTTAAATGAATCCAAACAAATCCCCAAGACCTAATGGTAGTAATGGTTACTTCTTTCCAAAATCCCAGTAAGAAACTGGCCCTATGGTAAAGAGAGCGGTACTGGAATTCTTCTCAAGGGGAGTGCTACTGAAGAAGATCAATAAAATTCATATTTGTTTGATCCCTAAGGCCTCTAATCCATCTTCCTTTGAAGATTTCATACTTATTACATGCACCAACTTCCTTTATAAAATAAATTCTAAAATCCTAGCAAACAGATTAAAGATAGTTCTGGAATCATTGATTTCTAACAACCAAAGTGCCTTTATACAAGGAAGAAAGATTAGGAATAATGTCTCTATTGTTCGAAAATTGATGAAAGGATATTAGAGGAAGAATATGTAGAAAAATCCCGGTGTGTGCATCATACACACGCATTGCGGAAAACAAAAAAATTTGTTCCGGGACTTTCCCAAAATTTAGGATCTATATGCGTATACAAGGAAATACCATAAAACCTAGCTGAATATTCCTAATTCACATACATGTTCATAACATATATATATAGGAATTCATGGAATTTACACAAACCAATCATTCATATAATAACCATATACCTTGCATGCAGTGTCTTGCGTTTTTCGATCTTCTATTCCTCGGGTTGTCACAAACTACAATGATCAAAACAGACCGTCTCCAGCGGTATCCACGCAAAGATCGGAGAAACTAACCGAATCAAACTCTTTGATCCGAAAATGGCTAGAACAAAGACAAAAGTGCTAGCTCTCTTCTTTGTTTTATGGAGAGCAACGTCAAGGAGAGGAAGAAGATGATAGAGATGGCTTGAAAGATTGTTTCTAAACTTGTTAAAAACCATTTATCTCACGATCATCATCCTTCCTTTCTAGCTTTTGTTTTTTTTTGTCTTTTTGTGTTTTTGTCTTTTACCATTTAAAGACAATAAATGCAACTTATGAATATACCTTTATATATAAAGATATATACACACATAAATGTTGAGGTGGTCCAGTCACATTGAAGTCGGTCCTACCGGGTTTTGGGTGTGACTCATTAAGTTTTCGGTTATCTTGGCCACTTAGATTAACACTTAATTTAAGCAAGTCATGAGTGGCGTCTAGCAACACATCATGACCCCCAATTGATCAGAAAGTAAGTGGTTTGACGAATGAACCCATGCTCATCACGAACCCTCCCATAGATAATTGCTGTGCAATTCATCCTTTCACCATGATATACCCCACTTAGTTATAAATATGGGCAAAGTGTCAACTCTCACTAGACTGACTACATCAAATCTAGTCCAAGTGATATCAGTTATTGTCTTGGGACTTCTTACTCTATATCTCAATGAAGACGTTCTTTATGACACATTTACTCTGGCCAGAGATTTCCAAGTAATGACCTCGACAAGAGGTGATAAGTTGCATTTTTGTCAGGTTAATTCTTTGTGTTTTATGTTCTTTTGTTAGAATTTTGTGATGTTCTACTTGTGTTTTCATGGTAATTTGTGTTTTTGCATGTTCTAGGTGACAAAATATAAAGTGACGCATAACATCATCAATAGGAGACGTTAATTAATGAGCTACAGAACACACTAGAGCAAGACGCTACAGCCAGCTAAAGAGAACACGCGGCAAACGAGCAAAAATCAGAAAATGGACGACGCAGCAACAAAAAGGGAAAAATTAGATCAAGGGAAATCAGCAACAATTAAGCAAGTCACGCATGCGTACAGCGTTAATAGAGGCACAAGTAAAATTAAAAGACCATATCACGCAGAATTAAATGAGACAAAGAGCAAGGTGTGGTGCAACGCAGTAAATCACGTGGAGACAGCTGGAGTCACGCACAGGGCAGCAGCCATCAAGCATGGATTTAATTAGGAGCAGCTTAAGGAAAGCAAGAAATAAAGAGGACACGCGTTACAAGCATTAAAGAGAAGAGCAAGCTGAAGGCAACAAATTAAAGTTAAGTTGAAAAGTCAAAGAAAGCTTTTAATTGTCATATCACGTGGGAGAGAGCAATAAAAAGAAAAGGCAATTAAAATGGGCCAACATAACAAAGGGGAGAGTAAGGTGAGTGGGTTGGCATAGAATTAAAAATGGGGCACACGTTATTTAATGCCTAAGGAAACAAAAACCTAGGAGAACTTGGAAGAATGTCGACGGCAGGTGGGGGGATGCGTGGACAACAACTCTTAAACATCAAGAAAATAAAGGTTTTTACGACAACTTAGGAAGGAGAGCTGGAGATCTAAAGCCAACGACGACAATAGCAACTTTGAGAAGGGATAGACAGCAGCAACTTTAAAGAGAAAGGTGAACGACGACAACAGCAACACTTTAGTAGGGAAGATTTAATTTCATTTTTAATTTGTTAATTTCAACTTTATTAGATAGAGATCAATATTTTGTGTAGCTAGTTTTTAATCTAGTCCGGGTACTTTACGTTTGATGCATGTAGTTCGTGAGACTCTCGTGGTTTAATTGTTTTCGTGAATTTCTTATGTTTATTTAATCTCTGCGATTGATCGATTTATTATTGTTGAGTTTGTTGATTAATGAGGCCTGTTAATTAATTAACTTAATAATAAATTGCCGAATAGATTAGTTAATCCGTGATTGCTGTCTATCGAGTGGCGAATTAATTTCAATTAAG
>JAOSBP010000008.1:17978202-17988705 GCA_027563825.1 Erythroxylum mucronatum
TCATTTATTACACTTACTCATTAAATTCCATTTAATACATGCTAACTACTCATTAATGCCTCATTAATGTTATTTTTTTTAATTCATGCTACTTACCTCACTTAATGCTAACATACTTGATTAATCACAATTTAATTTATGCTAATTCAACTTACTAAATCCAATCATGCTTAATCATAAGAAAAAATTTCGGGGCTAACATTCGCCCTCGTTCTAAGACTTGATTCTATCCCAATGATTGATTGCACTTTGCTGACTACTAAATGCATAGCATAGAAGATTGTAAGTAGGTGGAAGTTGGAATAAAGTGGAAATTTAAAGTTTGCTTAGAGAGAAGTGAGATGTTTGGAGGTTCTAACTAAAAGAGGTAAAGTTAAAATGAAAGTGAGTGAAAAAATGAAGCATGAAGTGAATATATAGGTAAAGGAAGGGTAAAATGGTAAAAATTGTAGCTGAAAACCGCGTGTATAGTTTTACACTACCGCAAGCCACGATCGTGGCCTAGCACCATTTTTTGATTTTTTTTCTTCTTTTGTTCTTCTACACATTCCCGAGATCACTTTCTAACTCTTTATAGCTCTTTCACCTCTCTTGTGTTTACTTCCTCGATCATTAACTTATGTCGAAGTCCTATGCCTTCCCGACCTTGTATGGAAATGAAATAACCTAACTTTGAAATTCAAACTATCTTAAAGTTAAAGGAAATAACATGGAATTAACAATCCATAGGTTGCCTCCTATGTAGCGCTTCTTTTAACGTCGGTAGCTCGACGCTCTATCCTTGGAAACTCAGTCGGGATCAATTATGAGCGGCTTGCTTACACCTTTGTCGTTTAACAACAGTTTTGTAGCTTGTAAGTAAGCTATAAATTGCAAAATAATCAGAAGGACAACATTTATAACATTATGAAAACCAATTAAGCTCAGTAATGTCCTTTTTTCGAGCGAACTATTAACAAAATGGGGAATAACAAAACTCCCTAAATCTTCCATGAATCTAGCAGTTTGCTTAGTAAGAGGGTGAGTTGTTCTCTTCTTGGTTCTTCCTCATTCACCCTCATCTCCTCTTCTTCTTTAGCTTCTTGAACAGAGACTTCCATAGCTTCTTCAAACTTAATGTCCGTTGACATCTGTTCTTTGTCCTCTTGTTCCATCAAAGATTCGAACACATCAACTTTTTTGAATGAGTCGCCCTCCCCCGAAGGATTCTTTAATACATCATTTATGTTGAATATCACATGTTCATCACAAAAATGATTAGGTTCTCTTTATGGACACCTACCTAAGTTTTTCGATGTTCAAGCATGGTATACTAAGATTTAAGGAATAATAAGGAGAGTTGTTATTCTTTTCTTCATCCTCTTTCCTTGGCTTTTAGTCTTCTACAAGATAGGGTTCAACATGGTCTTCCACTAGTTCTTCTTGTTCTTCCCCATTTCTAAGTGTGATAGCCTTATATTGCTCTCATTGATATAATTCGATATTTCTCAAAGAGTCTTCCACACTTCTCTTACAAAATTCACGGGAAAGTTGTCTTACTTGAATCTCCAGATTGTGAATAGAAACGACATGATTTTCTGTTACTTGATCAAATTTCTCTTCTGGTTCTCTTCCATGTCTGTTAGCTTATCCATGGTTTTATCCAATTTGGAATCCCATAAACTGAACTCATCTTGCTGAAATTCAAATAGGTCTTGATGTCACATGTGAGTACTTGCATTGTTGGACTAATATAAATATAGGTGGTTTTGCCACTCCGAAGTGTACGGGTTTATATTAGGATGATGATTTCCTCAACTAAATTATAGCCCATTGAAATCCACAAGAGTCCTTTGCTCCCTATAATATACATCCTCCATGATCGTTCTTTTTACCTCTTCTTGGCATTCAACTGTTGAGATTCCCTATTGTTATCCGATGATATCCAAGTTAATGTGTAGTCTACTTTATGCACAATTTTTTTAAAAAAAAAGAAGGTGAAAAGCCTTAGACTAAAGAACTAAACTAATCACCTCCCCGGCAACGACACCAAAAACTTGGTCATGTGGTTTGGTTGTGTGTAAGTTTTAATTATTAACCCTCGATAATCTACAAGCACATAGTTCGTTAGTGTGGTACTAAAGGTGTCGATCCCACGAGGTGAGAGTTAACCTGATCCTAAATTCAAAGGCTAAAAATAATAATAGAAATTCAAGTTGCACGAAACTAATACAAGAATTTAGTTCAATCATTCAATTTAAGAATCAAATACGAAAATAATGATTACTAAGTTGATTACTCTCTCTCGAGTTATAACCATTAACCCTAAATCATAAACCCTAATCAAATTTTGGAGGTTACAATCTCTCAATTCAAAACCTATCCAAATAATTAGTTCTGAAGTTCTCTAATAAACTATCGGAAACCTATGCAAGATCTCTCTTCGCACAATTTCTCAATCTAATTCAATTCGTGTATCCATTAAATCACCTAACTCTCATTAGTCCAATTTAATCTTTTTTCATTCGATTCACCTTCTCAGTTTATTATTGAATTACGCAATCACAACACCAAACCACAACAGATCCATTAAACACATAAACAATAAGATTTTCATTAATTCAAGAATAAAATTCCGAATGTGAGTTTAGAACATCCTTAACATTCTAGATCCTATTATCAATTGTTCAATCCAATTCTATACAATAATAAAACTGAAAATAAACAAGAAATACAATTTAAATGGATGATGGGAGGCAGTTTCAAGAAACCTACTAATCTAGGAAGTATGTCGAGTCAATTTCTTCTCCTCACCTTCTTCTCTTCCTCTACCTTTTGATGATTTCTCTCTAGGGTTTCTCAAGGTGGTTGATGCAAAAGCTCCTCTACCTCTTTTCTTGTTCTTTAAATATCCTTTTTGCTTTGAGCAGTCCCAGAGTTTTTTCGGGGTCTAAAAGGTCCAAAAAATCCCTCGAAACTTGGCATTCTTAAGTGTCTACGCATCTACCCAACGCAGGCCATTTGGCTAACTCTGGTGTTTCTGTCACGATCGTGGGCTGTTGTTTAGGCCCGAATGTCTTCGAAACTTCTCTGTTCTTCGATGCTAACCCTGAAACACTAGCAAACACATTAAGGTATCTCAAAAACATAATATTTAAGCTCAAAGCCTTATACTAACCCATAAAACACTTAAAACATAAATAATTAACAAACTAACATAATTCTAACCTAAACACCTACTAAATGATTGAATTAACAACTAAACACATATCAAATTATGCCCTAAAATATGATGTAATTTACACTTATCAATAAACTTGCATAATAGATGGCATCTTTAATAGACTACCAATGATGCGACTAATGATACGATGGCAGCCTTAAACCTTAATGTCCTAAAGTGTATGCACATGGTATGTAGATGGCGGGGACCTACAAGTGATATCTACTGCCTAATTAGGGTTCTTGATGAGCCAGCAACATCGAGACGAGCTAGGGAGGAACCACACACAACAGAGCAGCCATCGCGGTTGCATTCACTGCCATCCTAGACAGGAGGGATCATACATAAGGAGGATAGTGCAGGAGTATCCAGGGTGCAGACACCACATTAGGACCAACTAAAGATAGCTCGATTGGAGAGACACATGGGGCAGCTCATTGGTACTTAATAGACTATCTGAGTATAATAAGACAAGATTGTGGAGCAGATAGGCTAGATCGAGCCATCTATTAGATGGATGGGAGATCTTTTGATGTAGATGGTGAGCCATTAAGGTATAACTTTTCAACCTTCATCATCTGGAGTAGGTACATCATCCTCAACTCCTCCACATTTTAAGGACATACGACCTTAGGACCCTCCATTAACACACATGTTGGAGTCATAGTAGGAAAGGGGGATGCTTTAATTTGGTTGTTTCTTTTATTTTTCTAATTATTTTATTTTTCTTATTATCTTTATTTTATTATTTTCTTCTGTTTGAACATTAGATTTACGTTATTTTATGCAATTTTATTTCCATATTTCTTATTTATTTTCTATTTTTATTTTTATCCATTCTTATTTATATTTTGCAAGGATGATTGTAACTTATATAGGATAGAACGTCATCAAAATCATAATTCTGAAATACTTTTTTTATATAAATGAATGGTGAATTACAATAGATGAAACTATTATAACAATACAATGAGTTCAAAGATTTGAAAAAATGTGACTACTCTATATTGCAAAGGATATCAAAGAAAATGCAATAAGAAGATCAAATCAAAGTGAAAAGCTTTAATAATTTAGAGTTTCCATTTTCTCTTAATGCCAGTAGAGAGGAACCTTTATGAATCTTTAGTAAAAATGCCCACTCGTACTTGGTTGATAATTCTATCAGCTAGTTGATATTTCTCTTCCTTTGCGTTAGTGAATCTACGACTATTTCTTTCTTTCTAAATGTTATATATGGACATAGAGAAGGCTGCAGTAAAAAGGTTGGAGCTCCTTTCCTTGATTTGGTAATGATCCAATGCAATATGAACTCCTAATCATAGCTGCCATATTGATTAGGTAACAAGTGCATAATACGACTCCATATAGCTTTTAAGTAATTACATTGGAAGAATAGATGGTCACGGTCTTCAGAAGTCATGTTACAAAGAACACATATTCATTGACCTTACCATACCATATAGTTTGGAGTCGGCTCTTAATAGCTAGCCAAGTGATGAAGGTTGCTTTGGGACTGATGGTATTGTGTCATAGAAGGGAGAACCACGTGACCACCATTGAGCTATTAGAAAGGAGTCTATAGCATAATTGGTTAGAGAAAACACCATCTGAAGTAAGTTTCAATGTGATATGATCCTCCTCTGCTGTATTAGATAGTAACAGAAGCTGAGCCATAAGGGATAGAAAACCTCGAAAGTTGGCCTACCATTCATCATTTGCAATCAAAGAAGATACTTTTAGACTTAAGGGCATTTTGTTTCATAGCCTTTGAAATTCAGGAAAGAAAATAAGGGCATTATGAAATTCTTATTACTTAGGGAAGTACCAAATTCCTACACTTTCTCACTTTTTATTCATATGTGCTTATATAATATAAGCACATATGAATTGGGGACAATGTACTGTTTTAAATGTTGGGGAGGGATTTCTTAAAGTTTATTATAATCTTTTTTATTGAATTTTATTAACTAATATCCTGAGTTAGTTAAAAATATATCGATAAATATTTGAAATTGTTATTGATTATTGAATTGAATTAGTATGCATAAGGATGAAAGTTAGAATAAACTTCCTTTTATGTCATATTTTTTTAGTCATTGAGATAGTCAATTTGAATAAAAATTGCATATTATTTTCATATATAAGACTATTTTTTTTATTTTTTAAAAGCTTTTAAGCCTGAGCAATACTCTAATATTTAAGCTTGTTTATTCTTTCATGTTTTTTATCATGCATAGTTGAATAATTCTAAAACTTGCTTTTATTATGCATGTTAAGACCACATCTATTAACTTAGAAGTATTAAAGTAATAAACGTATTTAGTTTCAACAATTGTTTAGCCTATTTTCTTAATAATTACCTTACCATATTTTATCCTTTAGGAGTAATCAATTTTAAGCCTTAGCAATTTTCATTGATTATAACCTTATTGTTAACCTTTATCTCATCTTTCTTGAAGCCTTTTTAGTAAAGGTACGTAAAGAAATCATCATGGTGCTAACTAATTTGTCATTGGATTTTAAGAGTAAAAGCAATTTGTAAGCAAAACACAAGCTAAACATTCTTAACCTTTTACATCTATTATAATACTTGAAGTTAAGGTCCATTGAGATGTTATGTTTCACCAGCCTAGCTAAAGCCTTCATGCAAAAGATAACTAGATATGGGGATATGGGGGGCCTTATTTAAGTCCCTTATTCCCCTTAAAGATGTGTGAAGACTACCTATTTACTATAACAATAAAGGAAGTTAAGGTTATACATTTAGTAACCCAAATCCTAAATCTAGAAGAGAATCTAAATAGTTCCATCAATTGATTAATAAAGTCCAAACTTATGGATTTAAAATATTTTTGGAAATCCACCTTGATGGCATAATTCTTAATTTTGTCCTAAATACCCCTAGAATAGCTCATGTCTAACTAGTACATTATCTCATACATAGCCTTTTAACTTGTATTCTTGAAATGATTTTTCACAAGAAATTGCTATAGGAGATTGCCATATATTCTTTAAGTGATGCAGGGTTAAGGCCCTTAAGAATTAACTATATAAAGATCTTGTTAATTTCTTTCAAAAGCTTTCCACTTTCAAAAAACTCAAGAATTAGTTATGTGATTAAGTTCTCATATAGGGCCAAGCATTTTGGCAGAAAAACCGATTCAAACCATCAGGCCCTAGAGCTTTTGTTGCATTAATCCCAAATACAACTTTTCCACATATTGTGCATTAAAGGGGCCTTTTACCATTTCTGTCGCCTCAACTATAATCTATATTGTAATGAAGGAATTCAAAATAAAAGATGAAGAGCTACTATGAGATGGAATTCCTAAAGTGCAGTTGAACAATTTAAAGGCTTCATCCTTAAGATCGTCTTGCAATTTAACAATTCTTCCATCATCAGTGATCAATGCACAAATGTTGTTTGTAGACCTTCTTTCCAATTTAAAGGCTTTACATACACTCTCTATGGGACCGACCAAGACTTATCACTAGCTATAGTTTTAAGTTTAGTTATTTTGTGCAGTATTACAATGCGCTACCAATAGACTCCTTGTTATCCACCCCATCTGGTATAAGAAACACACCACTAGACATGCTCTCATATTAGATAAGGTAACATCTAAAGTATTCTATACATAATATAAGAGAAACAAGATGACATGTTATGTTCGAGTTCTTATTGGCTATATAAGTCGGGATGACCCCTTAAAAACATGGTTGCAATATGGTACTATATCTACCATGTTTTTCAACACGTCCATATAGAGGTCGCGTTTTCTTTAGTCTAAAAATGACTTAAAATTTTACTTAATACTATGCTAAAAAAGGTATGCTCTTTCAATTTGTTGGTTTCATGTTAACTTTACTTCTTTTTATATTTGTTCATAGAAACAACACGGGACCATGTTCTCACTATTTATGTCTTGCTTTTAATAAACATCATGCCATATTTGCCCTATATTAGCCTTATTTAATCAACATGCTCCTATCTAGTCCCTATGTAATCCTCATGTTTTCCCTAAGATATAACCATTTTACCTATGTTCCTAACATTCTATTGTGTATGACTCGTGTTTGCTATTAATTTAAGGCTATAAAACAAAGTCTTGAAATATATTTTACAATTGACCTTCTTTTTTTTTTCTCTTAACTCAATCCCTCCCCTCAATCTCTTACTTAAATTTTGATGCTCCCAACTTGGTTTTCCCCTATTTTCACTCTTTAAATACCTAAATTTTGGAGTTATATGCATCATTCTTTAAGAAACCAAAATTTTTCATATTAGGATTCTAGTGAAATCTTTAGGATTTGGTCCCCACTTTTTCATCCCTATTACATGTCTTCATTCAAGGTACATTATCCTTAAGTTTTGAATTGTTTTATTTTACTTATTATGTATTGCTTTACGATAAATTTGTGGTGGTGCAATCACAAAATTGTTAGAATTTCATTATGTGAAGGTATTGGCTATTAAGGGCTATTTAGGTATAATTTTGATGAATTGAGGCTTAGATTCTAGTTTTGATAAGGGTGTGATTGAATTGTGGATGAAATTGTCCAGTAGTGAATTTTTCTCAGTATGCCCCAGTGTGCCCTTTCTTTCTTAAAATGGTTTTCCATTACTAACTCTAATTATGATTACATTTGGTTGTTAAATGATTAAAGTTGGGATTTTTCAACGGATTAATATGGAATCTAATTAAATTGCATAGTCAATTTCTAAAAATTGGTAATGTGATGTCGTCTATACATGTATGTGAATGAATTTTCATGGTTTGAGAATGCTCTATGGGTTATTGATTGAATTATAGAGTGAATCTTTATTCTTAGCTTATGTTCATGATAACATTATGTCAAATTTGGTGTTTAGGTTATAAGTAGATGTGAATGGAGTTGAATTTTGAGGCTAAAATGCTATGAATGGATGTTTACAAAAGCATTTATATTGGTAATTACTAAGTTAATGAGAGACCTAATTGTATATAGGGATGCTTCCATTTGACATATGTTGATGTTAGGTGTTATATGAGACTAACTTTACACTTATCCTTGTTTAAATGTGAGAATATGAATATTATGATTATGGGATAACTTTTACTTTTTAGATTGTCCATCCATTATGATAAGATGATCACTATGGCATAACATAGATGGGAGAAAGGTAGTTCTGTAGTTGCTCTAAGGGATCATAAGCCCTAGCACCCACTTTTAGTAGATATGACATCCCTTGTGCCACCTATAAAGCAACCAACTCATATGCTCCATTTTACAATTGAGTTTCAACTAAAGCAATACCAAGTTCAACACAAAAAGAAATTTAAGGCATCGTAATATAAAGACTAAGAGGCCTTCAAAAAGCTAGATTTAAAGATTCAGCTGTAGATTATAATCAAGTTTCATGGATGATTCCTTTAAATGATATGTGCACTTATCTAGGTGATTTCTTTAATTTTTTTGATTTGTTTCATTCATATTGCATATCACCAACCTTAAGTTTAAACTTCTCCTCAACAACAACAATTATTAAGTGTAAACTTCCCCTCAACAACAACAATTATAGTTCCTTTAGTAGCCAAGAAAGGTCTCCATAGGATGATGGGAACACTAGTGTCATTCTCTATGTCCATCATTGGAAAATTGAATGACAGGATAAATTTTCCTATTATCATATGTTGGCCTTCCACAACCTCTATTGACTACTTCATGAAACAATCCACCAGTAAGAGTAAAACTTCGGTCATCTTAAACTCACCCATTCTTAGCTTCTTAAAAGTGGATAAAGGCATTATATTTAGATTAACACTTAAATCACATAAATATTTAATAGTTTAAAATCACTAAATTTGCAAGGAATAGTAAAACTCCTTGGATCCTTCAAATTTTGAGTTAATTTATTGTCTAATATGACACTAGATTCCTCTGTAAAGAAATCGTACTATACTACTTTAATTTGCTTTTATTGGAGATAATCTATTTTAAAATTTTCATAAAAGAATGTATTTTAGCTAATCCTTTGATGAAGGATATATTGGTGTTGAAGACATTTAAAAATTTTGGAAACTATCCTTATTCATCTTCTTATGCTTAAAAGGATATGGAATTATCAGCATATAAGGCTTCACATAAGGCTTAGGTATCTATTTATGATCGACACTTGTTAAAGATGGAACCAACACATTCCATTATGTTCTTATGTATCTTTATTTCTAGATCAACACTATCATTACTTCTACTTCCTCCTTTTTTTTGCCTCAATCTTAGGCTTTTTTTACTTCAACACTTTCATGTCTCTCGTAATGGTTAACACTTGATCTCTTAGGTTTTACCTTGGTGTTACTTAGAAGCCATCTTTATCCTCTTTCATTTGTCTCTTTAGCTAGCTAGTTGACTTATACGTTCAAGTTATAAATTGAGGCATAATTAGATTACACCATATTTTTAATTTTCTGTACTTTATCCAATTTAACCACATTTGCATCTATGAAAGATATGAACTATTTGACATATCATTCATGCCATTGCTCTAAGCTGGTGGCTGTTAAAACTAAGGTCTATTTTGGAACCTAGATGATGTTATTGGTCTACCGACTCTAGCTACTCCCTGGTCCTTCAATGAAAAGTACGAGTGAGTACTCCATCCAAGATTATATGTGTTAGAAAAGGGCTTACTCATCATACCTTGCTTTCCTCTATAAGCAACCATGTAGTTTTCTTCCTTATTGAACCAAGAGGTTGGCTTGATATTCATACATGCTTGAGATGGATGCCTATCCTGTTAAGTCAGAATGACTTTACGAAATGATTTTGATGAAAAACAAATAATGAAGCTAAAATGAAAAGCAGATGAAAGCCAAAGAAAAAAGCAGACGCAAAGCTAAAATGAAAAGCAGACAAAAGCTAAAGCAAAAAACAGACGGAAGCTAAATTGACAAACAGACGGAAGCAAAGCTAAGCAAAAAAGCAAACGCAAGAAAGCAGACACAAGAAAGAAGATGAAAGAAAATAGACGCAAAAAAAGCAGACGCAAAAGAAGCAGACGGAAGAATCAAAAGACGCATCAGTTTGAGTTAGTTACATAACTCAATTGAATAATCGTTTCTTGAAAGAAACAAGAAATAAGAATTAAGAAGCAGTTGAAGACGAAGGCTATAAATATGAGTCGAAGTCGAAGATTGCAGAAGTTACTGAAGTTAGCAAATTTAAAAGAGATTAGCAATTTTCTGAGAGAGATTATTGTGCGAAACATCTAGAGCTATCTTTTACTGTAACAAGCTCGAAACACCTTTCAGTTGAAAGTA
>JAOSBP010000008.1:17988805-18006732 GCA_027563825.1 Erythroxylum mucronatum
GGGGTGAACCAGTATAAAAATTACTGTGTCGAAATCTCTCAACCCTCAACTCTCAATCTCTCTTATCGTTTAATTTTCGATCTTACTAGTTTTATACAAGTTTTTCGAAAATATTTTACAACTTTGATTGTTAGTAGTTCTTGTGAAAAGAACAAGTTTCTTTTAACAAATTTGTTTACGAAGGGGCTTAATGAAAAAGATACACAATTCAACCTCCCCTTCTTGTGCATTTGTATATCATTATTAAGTATTATTTTAACGTGTGATTCACTTCATATACATGCCATACTAATAGTACACATCCTTGTTGCCCATGCCTTGGTTTATAATCATCTTCATTTGATTTGAAAGATTCGCTATTTATGTTGCTAGAATTAAAGATGCTTGTACCTTATAAAGACATACCTTTGGCTTCCCTCTTACCACTTTGGTTGACAAATTTCTTGTCGAGATCTCTATTTTAAACTCCTCAACAGTTTTTGTATAAATAATGCCTTGAGCTATAATGTCTACCAAAGTTTAACATGCCAGTATAAAGCCCTCAATGAAGAATTGCATCATTACTTTACAAGGAGTACTAACAATAAGGGTATTAACTAAGTAAGGCTTTGTATCTCTTCCAAGCTTCATAAAACGTTCTCCTTCTATGTAAAGCTCTATATTTGCATCATCATTTTGATGGTCTTATATGGAGTGACAAATCTCAATATGAATACATTATAAACCTATTCCCACTCCTCAAAAGAGTCTACCTCTATCGATATCAATCATGTCCTTGAACTCTAAAGCAATATAGGAAGTACCTTATCCAAAGCTTTCCTTCTACAAGGTCATTTATTGGAAGTGTTTGGATCACTAAATAAAGTTCCTTGATGAATGTGATCATATCATCCATAGGTAATCTATTGAAGGTTTGGAGTAAGTGTAGATAAACTTACTTTAACTGATTGTTTCGGACTCTTTGACTTAATCTTATGCATGAGGGACTGTCATTTATCATAAGCAATTGGGTATCCCCTATATTCTATGGCTGTAGTTGCTCTATACCAGTAATTATATCCTCTTGATATTAAGCCATCTATTCTCTCCTTATCACTCTATTTTTTTCCCTATAATGTTCATTCATTTTGGCATCAAATTAAATTAGGAAATCTAAGATATCACCCTTAGATCTTTCTTGCATTAACTTCCTAAAACAAATGAAAGAAATCATAAGTGAAAATAAAAATAAGGTAAAAGCTATGAATTACCCCCTAACATTTCTTAAAAAGTATAAGTTAGTACTTACCATTATCTATTGTATCACCTTACAATTTAATGTTTCCAAAATAGTACTGTTAACACCTAAAATTCTAATTACTTAGTTAAGTATTTAGCAACTTTTAGTATATGAGTGATAAATTTACCCTATATCATATCACAACTACGCAATTTAGACCTCCCAAGCACTGTTGTGATCTTAAAAATGATTTCTTTAAACTCTTGTTAAACAGGTGATTTTCACCTTAACTTTTCACAAAAGTTCTAAATAAACTCCTATCGTTATCTCTATTACCACTTTAAGGGTAAAATCAATATTATTATAGTAACATTAGGGTGCAATAAGTAATATTTTAGTAACATTTTGTTACAATGAGTACTATTTTAGTAATGGTAGGTGCAAAGTGATATTGAACATAATGGTAGGGACTTAATTAGACTTTTAGTAAAATAAAACTAAGATTAATAAAAATAACAATCATTTGTCAATAGCAATGCCAAAAACTTGATTACGATTAATATGCAAGCACACATAATCAATTGTAGCAAGTTTATTAAACTGGAGTAATTCCACAGTATTGAGTCCTATAGAGAACTATGTCAATGTATCTATTAATACTAAAACAATGAAACTAAAGAAAATAAAAGAATATAGAAATACTTAATTCACTAAACTAACAAGAATAATGTAGATAAACTAGATGAAAGAAATTAATAGCTCAAGTGGTAAGGCTTCAAGATTCACTTACATGGAAGTCCAATTATCAAACAAGATTAATTATATAGGTTGAAATAAAAATTAATTTATACGCTCTCTCAAGGCATACAAACTAATATCAAGACCGATGTCGATTATTTTTTAAAACTCTTAACCCATCACAAAATTACGTATAATCGACACCTAATACCAAGTTATAACTAACACTGATTTTGTTCTAAACCTATTTGTGTAAAATAATGATGAGTTTGGCGCTAGCTTAGGATCACCTCCAGCGTTAGTCTTATTATATTTCTCAACTCCTCAGATTTTTACGAAAGATAGGCACTTGTTACCAAGCTATATGCAACACTTATTGTGCCTTGTTCAACCAACTTCTCCAATTTTTTTTTATATTTTTGGGTTAGAATTGGCTCCCAAATTCTTCCACAAAGTTATTACTTTTCATATTATCTTACAAATCGCTCTAATATTATTTCAATTGGACAATAATAGAGAAAGTTACACAAAAGTTTGTGTTTTCTCCTTAAAATCATTACGTAACTAAACGTAGAAAAACGTTATAAAATCTATATTAAACATACTATAAAAGTGTCACCAAGTAATATAACCCCAAGTAACATGTAAGATATAGACTTATTATGAAGAAATGAAGAGATGCTAATGAGAAGGAGGTGGCTAGTCTTCCTTTAAAAATTTATGTACAATGATAATTTTATATTTGGGACCAATCGATGATGATAAGGTTCTAACTGTTAATTTGATTTCTTATATTATAAACAAAGGTCATTTAATAGCAATTTTGATAGGACTTGAAGTGGAATTCAAGTAAAATGTGATTTAAAATATTTTCAAGAATTATTTGAGAGCAAATTAAACATTTTGTTATCATACTTTTGTGAGCTATTGCATTTGTTAGCTTAAGTGAAGTTCCAATAAGGTAAGCAAATCGAGCATTTTGTTGTAATACTTTTATGAGCTACTGTACTTATCAATTTAAGTGAATTTCTCAGTTTAAGTGAATTTCCATTAGAGTGCTTACACACTTGATTAATCTTTTTATTGGAGTTAAAGTTTGGTTGGGATTCTTACCACGTATTTAAATAAATTCAAGTTGTGAAAAGCGTATAATGTTTTTTCTTCACCATTAAAAAATGATATAATTAGTTAAATAGCAAGACATTTATGGGGTGAGTAGAAGAAGCAAAATCATTATAAATTATACATATAAATCATTATAGACAATAAATTGATTGCATTAGCTGTTAGTTGATTCTATTAGTGGCTAACTAATAGCGGGTTAATATAACTGATTTGATCAGTGGATAATATCAACTGTATATTAAAGAGATATTTAGTATGAACTTTTTAGTATTAACAGTTTATCTGTAAAATGACTTATGAGAGCATGACTTAAAAAAATTATAAGGATATGAGTATTATATCTTAGTATTTCTTTCAATATTCTCATGAGAATTTATGTTTAAGTTTCAATTTGCTTCAGCCAATCAGTCAAAATTAAATTAATAAAAACTATTTGCATATGTTCAAAATAAAAAACAATTATTTAAATTAATATTAGAAACTAAATTGAAAAAATAAATTAACATTTTATGCTTATGTATCTCTATCTTTCTCCTCTCCTCTCTTGTAATTTGTAATAACTTTTGAGCTCAATCGTCTTTTCGTTCCTTAATTTTTCAACAGTTGGAGTAAGTCACTCCTCATAGAGGCGTTTTAAAAAATAACAAATTGAGTTCAATCCACCAACCTAATCAGCTAATTACCAAATATGATTATCAACAATTTGACATTATCAGATAACCAAATATCTCTCAGGTCACTAAAAAATAACTGATCAGCTATTTAGCAAACAAGGCCTTATTCTTCCTACTTACTATTTTTCTTTATTATTATTATCATCATTATCATCATTATCACCACCATCGTCGTCATCGTCGTCGTCGTTATCGTCGTTACTTATTTATGACTTTTATTGTTCTTTTGTGTAAATAAATTATTCTATTGTTGTATTACACCATAATAATTCACGTGTTCAATAAAATTTAAATATGAATAAAAATATATAAAGTAAACATTTAAAAAGTTATTAATTCAAAGAGTGAGAGATATCTTTAATCTTATTACTATTGTTACTTTTAACTTAGATACCACATCCACTTTTAATTTTAGAATTTAAAACACTTAATTCCCTTCTCCTTTTTTATTATCTTTAACGTAGGATGGCACTTGGGTTAGCCTGTCTTGAAGTCAAAGGGTAAGTTCTCAATTGATTGAGCCTTGTACTTAGGTAAAAAATTGGAACTTAGGTTGAGTTTAGGCTCGGGCTACTCGTACTCAAAACCCAACTCTTACTATTTTATTTTTTTAATTTATAAAAAATTCAGACTGGGCATAGTCGAGCTCGGGCTCGTGGCCCAGACTCAACCAATTTTCATCTCTACTTTGTAGAACATACTAATTTTTAGAAAATATTTATATCTAAACTGTGTTTTTAAATTAAAAATTTATGCTTGATTTCTATTATACATGACAAAAATTTATACATATAATTTAAACATATGAAAGAGAGTATTTTGAAGTTGATTTTGTACGTACTAATTGAAATGTATAAAATGATAAATATGTATATATATATATATATTGTATATATACTGTGTCTTTATATAATTTAATTAATGAAAATGTTTTTAATATCACAAAAGAAGAGAAGAAGATTCGGCCGAAATCTAAGAGATCATAAAAAAATTTCCAAAACAAAATGATAATCCAGGTGGGCAGTACGGTTGAACAGGATTTGAAAACTAAGGATCGTTGCCCTCGCGTTTTTCACCGAAGCAAGGGTTGTTGAAGAGAGAAATGAAATTCGTTCTGGGAATACTCTAAAGTTGTTGAATTGTCAGATTGCCAATCCCTCTGCAAGCAATCAAACGTTATTAGACTGATATGGTTTAGCTTCTTTTTAGCAACTTCGGTTTTATTTCTTTTAGGGTTGGGATTTCAGTAAATTATTAGGAAAGTAAGACGATTGAATGATGAGTTGCTCTTGTGTGAACAAGATGGTTGACGTACCATGACGAGCTTAAAGCTCCACTGCGCGTTTCTAGGGGTTCCGCTTCATGCCCATTCTCTTTATCTGGGTAGGGGACAGTTATTGAAAAGACGTTCTCGCAGTTATGTGTGCGCGAGAAAGCGCAATGACTGGGTTGCTCAAGCAATTAGATTTTCCCACTTTTGTGGTAAAAATATAGAGTTACTGAGGAATGCCATTGGTACAACAAATGGGTTGAACGTGGAGTGTGTGAGGGAGCCTCTTGTGTGGAGCAAGGATTTTGTGGATTCATTAAACCCTTTGTGGAAAGAGGGGTTGCTGTTGGTGAGGTGTTCAGTATTCATGGCAGTGATATCTGCGGTTTGCTTGTTGATGTGGTACGGACAAAACAAGGCCAAGGCTTACATCGAGGTTAAGCTTTTGCCTCATGTTTGTTTGGTTCTGAGTAATTATATTCAGCGTGAGGTCAACTTTGGTAAGGTTCGAAGTATTTCTCCATTAAGCGTTACTTTGGAGTCATGCTCAGTTGGCTCACATTTTGAAGAATTCTCTTGTGGTGAGGTTCCATCTATGAAGCTTCGACTTTGCCCTTTCGCAAGTTTGAGAAGGGGAAAGATTGTAGTTGATGCGGTTTTGTCTCATCCGAGCTTTGTGGTTGTACAAAAGAAGGACTACACCTGGTTAGGGATACCCTCATCTGAAGGGAGTCTTCAAAGGCATTTATCCAGCGAAGAAGGGATTGATTATCGTACAAAGACAAGAAGGATTGCAAGGGAGGAATCATCTGCTCGGTGGGCTAGAGAAAGGGACGATGATGCTAAGGAAGCTGCAGAAAGGGGTTTCATTTTACCTGAAAGAGATTCTAGTTGTTTTGAAGCTGATGTTTATGATGGAATTGCAACTCGTTCTACGAATGTTATAAATTCGGAGTCTTTATTGTGTATGGATGAGAAGATCCATTGGAGGGATCTTCACCGCATGAACACTGGTCCTGATTATAATACAAAACATGCTGATCTAGAGAAATCATTTGGAATAAAACTTCCTGATTCAGGTCTCAGATTCTGGTCCAAGGTCATCAAAGGACCCCAAAAGCTCAAGTTTAAGAAGAAAGCTAATGAGACTTACATTCCGGCTTCACGTATTGATGCCAAAAGGCGGATTCTCGACCGTAGTGCCTCTGCGGCAGTTGCATATTTTCAAGCCTTATCCAGCGGAAAGTTTGATGAGTCTCCTCAGTCATCTGGTGGTAGTGATTTTATGGATCTTCAGAGTCTTTTCGTGCAAAGTGAGGGTGATAACAACAGAAGCAAATCTACTCATTTGACTGTTGATGAAGAACTAAAAAGTAACAACAATGATTGGAATAACACTGAAGATTTGGGGATCCAGCTGCCTATTGTGGCTCAAAACTGTTGTCATAATATTGAAAGTTATATTATTCTGCGTGATCCATTTCTCATGGCTCTGGCTAGACTGAATGCATCAGGAAAATTGAATGGAGCTTTGGCACATTTGAAAAGTTTTTCAGAAGATGCCAAAACTGATGTAAACAAGCAGGACTCGATTGTTGATTCTGTGCAGAGATATGTGGATGCTGATGCATCTGAGGTTCAATATGGTCAGAAATCTGGAAACCCTTCAATTGAAAAACTTGAACTTCAGCCTGAAAAATTACATCCAATTAATATGTTTCGCATGAAGCTGAAATCTGGTTTACTTTCATTTTTAAGAAATTTGAGGAACAGATTCCATAGTTCTTTTGCTGGTCCTATTGGAAAACTGAAACCTGGCACAGGTCCAAACATTGAAGACATAGTTTCTGAACTCGTTGATGAGGTAGATATAGTGCAGACTGAACAAATTGAGAAGATGCTTCCTTTTTCACTTGATTCTGTTCAATTCAGAGGAGGAACCTTGATGCTGCTTGGATACGGTGACAGCGAACCCAGGTTAGGGCCATGCCCAATTCATATACTACTAGTTTGCAGTTTTATAGTTAGAAATTTGTTCTTGGTCAAACTATGTAACCATTCCCAGCATTTATAATGTTACTGAATGTCTCAAGAGAGATGGAGAATGCCAACGGATATGTAAAGTTCCAGAATCACTATGGCAAGCTGCATGTGCAGTTGAGTGGCAATTGTCATATGTGGAGATCTGATGCCATCTCTGAAGATGGTGGTTGGTTGTCCGCAGATGTTTTTGTTGACATTTTGGAGCAGAACTGGCATGCCAATTTAAAAGTTGCTAATCTTTTTGCTCCGGTATATTTTACACTATGCATGAATACTTAAGTTTAAATTTATTACACTATTTATTGTAGATTTCTTATAAGAACTTTTCTCTATCTACCTCTGTCACAGCTTTTCGAAAGGATTTTAGAAATTCCAATAAAATGGTCTAGTGGGAGGGCTACTGGTGAGGTGCTTTTCTAACTTCTGTTTATTGATAAATGCAACTTGAGTTCATTATCATAATAGTTTAGACTTAGGCCTCTATGAGTGAATTTTATGGCCATTTCATATTCATGCAAAAGCTTCTTTATGACAACCATATTCATATACAGATTACTTAATAAATTGTAGTTTTTTTTTCCTGAATGTGGTACATGGGCCAATTAGCAACTAATATTTTAATTTCATGGGATTTTTCTTAAATGCTTTCAATTTAGCCCTTTGAACTTTTTGTTGAAAGGTTGTTCTGTGGGATACATGCTGTTGAGCAATCAGTAACCACATTGGGATCTATAAGAAGTTGTTACCTCCGAATAGTGTAGGCTCAAGAGATGAGAAAATAGTGAGAAAAGAAGAGAAAGAAATACATAGAAGACACAAAAAGAGAACGGGGAAGAAGGGAGAAGAAGAGGTGAGAGAGACGAAGAGTTGAGAGGAAGAAGTGCAGGAGAAACAGTTTCATTCAATTAAAAAGCATCTAACAGCAAATCCCTAACTTCGTTGAAATTAACCTAACAAGCTAAAATAAAGAGTACCAAACTTTATCTCAGTAGAAGTTTATTACAAAACAACTCCAAATAGGTTAGATCTAAATTATCATAAAGTAAACTTCTAATTCTATGCCTGCAATGATTGTGTTGAGACTATCCACACGAATGGAGCTCAGTGTTCGAATATATAATCTAATTTTTCAGAATGTATTGGTCATTAGTCATTCTATTTAACAGCTGTTGGTTCCGGTTTTGATATTTAACCTATTCTTGGTTAATTTCTAATTTCTTACTTTAAACTATAACCATATCAATATAAGAGTACAGATAGTGTGGAAATTCACTTTTTGATGTAATAGCTGGCTGGTTTGAATAATTTATTTTAATCAACTTTTAGTGTTGGTATGCAGAATTCATTGGAGCGGAAACAGATGCATTACAATGCAAGATTTATATTTTGGATATAAAGCATCTTTACCATTTACTTATGATGTTGTGACACTCAATTCCTATTCTTATAGTTAAAGTTTCCCAATAAGATGAGAAAAGGAAAAGTTGTCAGATACGATTGCTGCCACATGAAACATTTTTTGTTCTTCATAAATACTATTGCTTCTTTTGAATAATTTTGGTAGCTATAATGTAGCCTGTTATTCTTTCAGATTTTTGAGTTGTATATACCTTCTCCACATGCAGGTTCATATATGCATGTCAAGAGGGGAAACATTCCCTAATCTTCATGGGCAGCTTGATGTGACAGGATTAGGCTTTAAAATATTTGATGCTCCATCATGGTTCTCTGTATGCCTCTAGATTCTTTTCTTTTTGGGTTTTCTTATTTTCCGGTCCCTAAAAGTTCTTACAGCTGCATGCCTGGTATTATAAAGCTGAGGCATATTTTTATGTTCGATGAAATGGCCATGAATTGATTGTCTATTATGATTACAATGTCAGTCGCTTTTTGACGATTTAGAAATTAAAGATTAATAAAAAGGTTGATGGTCTTTTGCTGGATGATTGATCACCTTCTGATGAAACTGTTTGTTTTTCCACTTTGGATCAATTCCTTGTTGAGTAATATTATATAGCACATCCAAGCTATTTATTAGCAGAACACTTAGATTACCTTTATTCTGTTTTATGCCTACCCTTAATCTTGCTGTATTTTCCCATGTGTAACATCTCAAAGCATGTTAATTGTTTCATTTATCAACATAGTGCTTTTTGTATTTTCTTTTAAGGGTTAAGATCTGTCTACTTGCTGTGTGTTTATGTTCACTTGTTAGATGAAGCTTGCTATTGTGAGTAGTCTGGAAATATTATTTTTGGACTTTTTATCTCTTGTTGCAGGACATGTCAGCAAGCTTATGCTTTCGTGGTCAGCGAATATTCTTACAAAATGCAATTGGTTGGTTTGGCGATGTTCCCTTAGAAGCCTCTGGAGATTTTGGCATTCATCCTGATGAAGGAGAGTTTCACCTAATGTGTCAGGTATCCTGTGCATGGTTTCCCCAGGCCTGAATGCACAATGGGAACCCTTAATCCCATCATTGCTTTATTGTATCAAGTGCAAATCATACATGATCCGGAATGAAAGATCAATGATGTCAGTTTATACGTGATTTTATTTCTGTTTGTAATTTGGTTGGTGTTCCCATCTTCAATATTGATATCTTGGCTGCTTAGAACAATCCTTTTCGAATATTGGATTGTATCATATCTAAAATAATATCCTTGCAATCTATTGGAGTTTTTTAGGCTGAGAAAAATCAATGCTGTCAATTTATACTTGATTTTATTTCTGCTTGTAATTTGGTTGGTGTTCTAATCTTCAATATTTATATCTTGGCTGCTTAGGACAATTCTTTTCACTTGCATCATATCTAAGATATACTTGCTATCTATTGCGGTTTTTCAGGCTGGCTATTGACCTAGTAATTCTTGATGAATTTGGGCATTGTTGATAAAAGGGCTATCTAATGAAAGTGCGATTTAGATGTTAGTAGGAATTGTTTGTATAAATTCCTAATTGGTTACTAAAATCTGTAGCAGTGCACAATTCTTGACAATGTATCTGTATTGATAAATTCGTCCCCATGAATGAACATACAGATAAAATTGTTTCCAAAACCAATTTATAGCTTTTGCATCCATATATTTACTTTCATGCGGTTAACCACAACTAAAGTTAGATATATATTGTGTTCTTTCAGTCTTTATTTCATAGCATTCTCTAAAGAATCTTTTATGGTCCAATAAGGTACACCCTTTCTACTTTTGAATAAATATTGAAGGTTGAGTTTAATTTTGATATATGTAATGCCTAAGAAACTTGTCAAGAAAAAATAATTAATGTTCTGATCCTTGCTTTTTGGTGTGCAGTCAGTTTAGTAGATTTCAAAACATCATTTAGTCTGAAACTTTAAACTGCTAGTCCCCAGGACTTTGATTATGTGCTAAATTTTCCACACTGATTCATGCACTTGCATGTTGGGTAGAAAGCTTGACTATGTACAGGCCCGTCACCTTTGTGGAAATTAAAAATTTGTTTCATAGGATAGAGGGTGATGCCACTTGAATAGAGATGTTAACTGCAAAGGGTTTAATACCAGATACAGAAACCATTAACCAAATAAAAACTTGAGTTTGGATGAGGTGCGGGATGTTAATAGTTTATTAGACTATTATACGACATGATCAGTATATTTCTTGACTATGCATAAAATGAGAGCAATTGCAAGTCAAGATTATCTGATCTGTAATTATGTGAATAACCTTCTTTAATGAAAATTTCTGTTTCTGAACCTGTGCATTCTTTTTGACATCCTTTTTGGGCCTTGTTAGTTTAAGCTGTCATCTTGCTGCAATTTGCTTTGTTGCCAGCTTCTGATATATCTTATGTTGATACAGGTTCCTTTTGTAGAGATCAATGCTTTGATGCGAACTTTCAAGATGAGACCTTTACTGTTCCCTGTAAGTGCATCTGGGGCCCCCTTTTCCAACTCTTAAGTTCTCAATAATCTATTTCCAATTATTTGAGCTTCCTACTTCAATCCTATTTTAACTGCAAATTTTCGAAGTTTCTTTCGTTTTTAATGGTTAGGATGTTGACAAATGATTTGCATTTTCACAGCTTTAAAAGTAAAAGTAAGTTCAACTTGACTGCTGAAGTTAATTTTCACTTCTTCCCTTTGATGGCTACAGTTGGCCGGGTCTGTTACTGCTGTATTCAACTGTCAAGGACCACTGGATGCTCCCATTTTTGTGGGAAGTGGAATGGCTTCAAGGAAGGTATCTTATTCAGTTTCAGATGTGCCTGCATCTGCTGCATATGAAGTATTGTTGAAAAGCAAAGAGTCTGGTGCTGTGGCAGCATTTGACCGTGTTCCATTTTCATATCTGTCAGCCAATTTCACGTTTAACACCGATAATTGTGTAAGTTAGCTTTGCCTTTTTAAATGGAGTAATAACTTTCTTCTGATTCCATTTCTGTTAAATTTCATGAAACTTAATTTACAGATTGCTGACTTATATGGGATTAGGGCTACTCTTGTAGATGGTGGTGAAATTCGGGGAGCAGGGAATGCATGGATTTGTCCAGAGGTAAATTACTTCTTCATAAAATTATGCCTCCTAATGCAGGCGTCATATCTTGTTCACTGACCCAGAATGTGATCAGTAGATTTATTTTTTGTTATTTTGTAGTCTTAGACTCATTTAAGAGAAGATAATTGTAGTTCAGCATTACATACCTGTGTATGACAAATAATTACTTTGGTCTTTGTACTCTTTATCTTTGCCAGTTTAATCCTGTACTGGTGAATTTATTTTGGACTCCTATTCTTTTCTTTGTTAGATTTGCTTTATCAATATAGCTTCTTGGAATGAGTAATGTCCTTTGCAATCCTGTGATGAATAACATTATATTTTTGACTGTGTACTAATGTTTGGTATCGTTTCAGGGAGAGGTGGATGATACAGCAATGGATGTGAATTTCTCTGGAAATTTGTTCTTTGATAAGATTTTGCTTCGGTACATTCCTGATTATCTTCAAGCAATGCCATTAAAATTAGGGGACCTGACAGGAGAAACAAAACTTTCTGGATCTCTTTTGAGACCGTAAGCTTTCCCTCTCATTTTTAGCTAGATATATCTTGTTATTCTGATTTAAGTTGTTCGATTGATCACTCATTTTGCATTTAGGAGGTTTGATATCAAGTGGATTGCAGCAAAAGCTGAAGGGTCATTTAGTGATGCTCGAGGAGATATTTTGATCTCACATGATTATATCACTGTCAACTCTTCATCTGTTGCATTTGAACTATACTCAAAAGTTCAGACATCTTATCTCAAGGAATACTGGCTGGATAGAGAAGTGCTTGATCTCAAGGGGAAGGTGCCATTTATTGTAGAAGGAATTGAGCTGGATCTACGCATGCGTGGTTTTGAATTTTTTAGCTTGGTTTCTTCTTATCCGTTTGATTCGCCGAGACCGACACACTTGAAAGCAACTGGAAGAATCAAGTTTCAGGGAAAAATTGTCAGGCTTTCTAGTATTCTTTGTGATAAAGAGATTTCTTCCGAAGAGAAGACGCAGCCCTTGCATACAGAAGGGAACATAGAAAACCTTATAGGCGAGGTTTCTGTATCAGGTCTAAGACTGAATCAGTTGATGCTTGCCCCTCAATTGATAGGACAATTAAGTGTTTCACGTGGTCATATTAAGGTAATGAACCAAGTACTTTCTCTTCTAAGAACATTCTTAATTTATATGGCTGTATATGTTTATGTTCTACACTTGCTGTCCGTATTATAGTGTTCACACTAGGAATCAAAAAGTTGACGGCTTTGTTAATGCGGCTTTAATGATCATGTGCTACTGCAACATAAATGGTAATCAATTTGAGTCTTGGTGTATAGTTTGCTTAACTTGCATTGACCTACTGTTCTTGTTAGAATAGTATTTGAACCATTTTTCAAGTGTCACACAATGCTTAAACTTTTGGGTGAAATAGCTTCTTCATAAGGGGTCAAAGTCTCGAGTTCAACCCATACTGTCTGTCTATATTGTGATTTGTTGTGATTATCCACACTTCATATGGGGGGGATGCTAGAATAGTATTTGAATCATTTTTGGGCCTTACACTATAATTTTTGTTAAACTTTTGGGTTGAATGGTTTGTTGACAATGCTATAATGTGAAAGTAAAAGGGTAGGATTCTGGACATACTCTTCCTGTCCTTGCCTGTTTTCTTTTGTCAACTTATAGATCTGGTTACCTATTGAGCTTACTTTTGTGGTACAGTTGGATGCTGCAGGTAGGGCTGATGAAAACCTTACACTGGAGGCTGTCAGCCCATTAGAGCCAACATATGATGAGAACTTGCAAAATGGAAAGTTATTTTCTTTTTCACTTCAGAAAGGGCAACTAAGAGCTAATGTGTGCTTCCGACCATTACAGTCTGCTATCTTGGAGGTATCTTTAGATCTTTTCATATAACGAAAAGGTTATTCTGTATCAGTTTTATTTTGTTTATTTATGTGAAGTCGAATTTCTTTTATATGTTTGTTGTGGTGCGAGTTGTAATTTAATTGCCATCGCACATTTAGGTACGCCAATTGCCACTGGATGAGCTAGAGTTAGCTTCACTACGGGGAACTTTACAAAGGGTAAGGCTTAAGGATGTAGTTTTAGTTTTAATATTAAATGTTCTTATTCAGTCTCTATCAGTCTCCAGTCTGAATTGTTAGACGGTGGTTTCCATTGGCACACACTGAACTGTAGTTACCAATGACCGGCAGTGACTATTTCAGTTTGACAATAGCAGCAATTGTATTTGTATTTTAAGAAATCCAAATGTTCTTTTGCTGAGAGAAAATATCAGAAAATCCTAACAACCAAATAGCATGTTTGATTGCTGGAAACATTTCACCAAGTAATTTCTGAAACTGATTGAAGTATCTACTAAATGTAACTTAGTAACCCTTATGTTGACCTAGTGTCTTTCTAGTATACTTGTGGATACAATTAACTGAAGTCATATCAAGCTACTGCAAGTTATTTGAAATAAAAACTCGGTTAATTTTATGATTGGATGGAAAAGATTTAACTGTGCTTTACTCAATCTGTTGGTGCTTGTTTAATTGCAGGCTGAAATTCAGCTTAATCTTCAAAAACGGAGGGGTCATGGTGTTTTATCTGTACTTCGTCCAAAATTTAGTGGTGTGCTTGGTGAAGCTTTAGATATGGCTGTTAGATGGAGTGGTGATGTTGTGAGTACCTAAGCTGTGACTCTTTGCTACGAGTCTGACCTGTGTGGTCATCTTCCAGGCTACCTTAAAAGATTACGTTTAGAATGAATTGCATTGCAGATTCCATTTTTTGCAACAATGTAGCTGATATCTTTTGATGATCAAATGTTTTGCAGATCACCATTGAGAAAACTGTTTTGGAGCAGACTCATAGCCGTTATGAGCTCCAAGGTGAATATGTCTTGCCTGGAACCCGAGATAGAAACTCTGCTGGGAAGGAAAAGGGTGGCCTCTTCAGAAAGGCAATGAGTGGACACCTGGGAACTGTTATATCATCCATGGGGCGTTGGAGAATGAGACTTGAAGTTCCTCGAGCTGAGATTGCTGAGATGCTTCCACTTGCTAGGCTTCTTTCAAGAAGTACTGATCCTGCTGTTCGATCTAGATCAAAGGTGTTATCTTGCATAAGCATATTGGACTTCTGTTTATTTTGATCAGTTTTTAATATGCTTTTCGGAATGTATGGCTGCTTGTCAATTTCAGGCCATCTTTTTTCTTTTTTAAAGTCCTGACAAGTGCATGTCTTTTGTACAGGACCTGTTCATACAGAGTCTACGATTAGTAGGATTGTATCCTGAAAGTCTTCAAGACTTACTTGAGGTATGACTCATCACTAAAACCTGCACTGTTATGATCTCAGTAGCTTGGAACAGAAACATGATAACTGAATTTTAATGGTCTTTATAGAATCTACAGCAGCGGAAATTTCTGTTAACAAGGGTTATGACTTCAATTGGTTAGAAATAATGAGATGTGATATTTTTGTCATCATAAAATCAACAGCTCAACCAATATTTCAGGTAATACGGGGCCATTATACTTCATCAAATGAAGTTATTCTCGAACACTTGAGTCTTCCAGGTTTAGCTGAACTTCGAGGTCGGTGGCATGGATCTCTCGATGCAAGTGGTGGAGGCAACGGGGACACAATGGTACGGATATGCAAGATTCTGAATTGTACTTCTGTCTCTTCGATTGGTATTAACTAGGTCTCTCTTTATATAATTTTTTTTTATATTTGTATACCAGGCTGATTTTGACTTCCATGGTGAACACTGGGAGTGGGGAACCTACAAAACACAACGTGTTTTAGCTGTAGGAGCATACAGCAATACTGATGGTTTGCGCCTTGAGAGGATTTTTATCCAAAAGGACAATGCCACCGTACATGCTGATGGCACTTTGTTAGGGACAAAAACCAATCTTCATTTTGCTGTTTTAAATTTTCCAGTTAGCCTTGTACCTGCCCTGGTTCATGTCATTGAATCATCAGCTGCTGACACTGTTCATTCATTGGGGCAACTGTTAGCTCCAATTAAGGGTATACTACACATGGAAGGAGATCTCAGAGGAAGTCTTGCAAAACCAGAATGTGATGTTCAAGTGAGGCTGTTGGATGGTGCCATTGGGGGAATCGATCTCAGACGAGCTGAGATTGTTGCCTCCCTAACCTCAACAAGTCGTTTTCTGTTCAATGCCAAATTTGAGCCGGTCATACAAAATGGCCATGTTCACATACAAGGAAGTGTACCTGTTAATTTTGTCCAAAACATTTCATTAGAGGATGAAGATACAGAAACAGATAAAAGCCCAACAACTTGGCTTCCTGGGTGGATGAAGGAACGGGGCAGAGTTGCTGCTGAGGAAGCCAGTAAAAGAAATGTTTTTAGGGACAGAAATGAAGAAGGTTTAAATACTCAATTAGCAGAAAGCCTCAAAGTTTTGAACTGGAACTTTTTAGATGTTGGAGAAGTCAGGGTTGATGCTGATATCAAGGATGGGGGAATGATGTTATTAACAGCTTTATCTCCTTATGCAAACTGGCTTCAAGGCAATGCTGATGTTACACTTGAGGTGTGTACAGTAAGGAAAGAGTTATTAGATTGGTTTGTCCTTTTTTCTTAGGTCATTCGTTATGCTCTGGTAATTGCACGCTTTTGCAACTTAGCTTGATATCTAATTATTGCTTTTGATATGTTTCTAATAAAATAGGTCAGAGGTACAGTTGAACAGCCTGTGGTTGATGGAATTGCATCGTTCCATAGGGCTTCCATTTCTTCACCAGTACTAAGGAAACCACTCACAAACTTTGGTGGCACGGTACATGTGAATTCAAATAGACTGTGCATCACTTCGCTGGAGAGTCGTGTTAGCAGAAGAGGAAAGCTGTTTGTAAAAGGAAACCTACCTTTGAGAACCACTGAAGCTTCTGTTGATGACAAAATTGATTTGAAATGCGAAATTCTAGAAGTACGGGCAAAGAATATTATAAGGTATTTATTTGTTAATTTGAGGACCTTTATAAAAACTTAGCTCTTTAACACTACTATTTTTTCTTTTCATATCAACAGATAATTGCATGTCTCCTTTTTTTGCTGATAGTGTTTTGTTTTGAACATTGATCTGTTGTGCTGTGATGAATATTTATGACAGTGAATATCCAGGTAGCTTTTTCCTATCACTTTCTGTTATTGTTGAACAAATTAGAAGAATTGAGGGCTTAGTCATTCATCAATACCCTCATCTAATTTATATAGCAATAGAGAGCTAATTACATAAGGAAAAGAAATCTTGTGAGATTTAGGAGATCACTAGAATCATGGATACATTAGGATTCCTAAGACTTTCCTAATACTTCCCCTCAAGCTGGAGCGTACATATCATAGGCTCCAAGCTTGTTAAATATAGATTTCACCTGAGATCTCCCAAGAGCTTTGGTAAATAAATCAGTAAGTTGATCTTCTGACTTGACTTAGGGAGTTTTGATTAGTCCTGTTTCAAGCTTCTTTCGAACAAAGTGACAGTCACTCTCGATATGTTTAGTCCTTTCATGAAAGATCGGATTAGAGGCAATATGAATGGCTGCTTGATTATCACACATTAACTCCATTGGAGATGGATGCTCAAAATCGAGTTCCTTAAGAAGATGCTTAAACCAAATCAACTCACATGTAGTGTATGCCATGGAACTGTACTCAGATTCAGCACTAGAACGAGCAACAACTGTTTGCTTCTTGCTTTTCCATGACACCATGTTTCCTCCCATAAAAACACAATAACCTGAAGCAGACCTCCAGTCATAAGAACCTACCCAATTGACATCTGTATACCCTCGTACTTGAGTGTGTCCATGATTTTGGTACAGAAGACCTTGCCCTGGTGATCCTTTTAAGTATCTTAAGATTCTGACAACTGCATCCCAATGAGACTAGTCCGTGGAGAACCCATAAACTGACTGACCACACTTGTGGTAAATGCAATGTCTGGACAAGTGACAGTCAAATGGTTAAGTTTACCAACCAGCCTTCTGTACTTTCCTGGGTCTTCTAAAGATTCACCTTTTTCTGCATCAAGTTTAACACTCGACTGTGCTTAATAAGCCGATTTCTTCCAAAAGATCAAGAACATATTTCCTTTGGGATAAACAAATACTTATTTTAGACTGATAGATTCTCTCAAAAATGAGAAGTATGTCATTGAAATTATATTAGTAGTAACTCGAATATGTCAAGTTACAGGATAACTTGAAAACAATTTCAAGAGTGTCTGCTCTCTCCTAGCCTAAGGCTCACCAGAATTCTCTTAGTAATATCCTCCCCTCCCCCTTTCCAATCAT
>JAOSBP010000008.1:18015102-18027540 GCA_027563825.1 Erythroxylum mucronatum
GAGGCAGGAGTCATCTCTCTCAGCACAAGAGAGCATGATCAAGTCGCATGACACCACCTTGAAGGAGCTTCAATCGCGGTTGTGCTCTTTGCTGGCCAGCGTGGAGGCGCTGGCCAAATCGCAACATTTGCTACAGTCGGAAATGATGGACGGATTTCAATCCTTGTTGGCTAGAAATACGCAGAAGCAGAAGGCGGGTGACGAAGGAGAACCATCGATGCTTACTCATAATGCATCATCATCGGCAGGTGGCGATAGACCCGCGCCACCTTCTTCAGCTGCTACCGGCAACGACAGAGTCCCAGGTGGACAAATGGGAGTTGGACAGCGCCGACAGGGTGAGAATAGCTTTTCGGTGGCCACAGATCGGGCATGGGAAGAATACAGAAACGCAACTCGTCGGGTCGAACTACCCTCGTTCCATGGAGATGACCCATTTGCTTGGGTCACACGAACTGAATCATAGTTCATTCCATGGAGATGACCCATTTGCTTGGGTCACACAAGCTGAATCATAGTTCATGATTCACGAGATTCCGCAGGAATTGCGACTGCCAATGGTTCAGATTTGCATTGAAGGGACGACGCTATATTGGTTTATGAACTTGCGAGAACTCGACCCACGTATGACGTGGGAGAGGTTTAAACGAGCCTTGTTCGAACAATATGGAGGAAGGGATGATGGCGACCCGATCGAACAGCTAAAGTCGATCTTTCAGCGTGCTTCAGTGGATGAGTACGTCGATGAGTTTGAGAAGGTGGCATCGCAGATTGGTCACCTCCCTGACGAATGGTACATGAGCTACTTCCTTGGTGGGTTGAGAGAAGTGAAGAACCGGGTTCGGACCCACAACCCACCTACCCGTGTCCGGCTCATTTCGATAGCAAGGAAAGTCGAAAGAGAGCTGATCGGTGAGGGTGTTATTCGACAAGGAGAGTGGAGGAGGAGAGTCGAAGGTAGTCATCTGAACTCTGGGCTCCGAATGGGAAATCCTTATGCGCACCGACCCATCCAACCGACCCATGTAGTAGGCAATATTAAAAATGACGTGAAGGTGGCATCCACTCAAAAGAGAGGCCCCACCACTAAAATCCACCGACCCCAGAACCCGAAGTGGAAAGGCACTCGTAATCTATCCTATGACCAGCTGATGGAAAGAAGAGAGAAGGGGTTGTGCTTTAAATGTGGTCAGATCTTCGGTCCACTCCACCGCTGCCCAGATAAAGAGTTTCGGCTAACCATTTGGGAGGGCGATGAAGATGAAGTTGAAGAGAGTAAACAAGAAAAACCCGTCGATGAAGGGCAGCAAGAAGAATAGGAGTTAGTGTGCAATTTTATAGAGCTCATGGAATCGGGAAGCGATCAATCCTCACTCCCGAAATCGATGGTCTTAATAGGTACGTTAAACGCATTGCAAATTGCTATAATGGTTGATAGTGGAGCTAGCCACAATCTTGTGTCCCGAAGATTGGTTCAGTCTAAGGGTATCAATGTCACTTCAACCAAAACTTTTGGTGTTAGGTTGGGGAATGGTCGTCAATCCCTCTCACAAGGGATTTGCGAGGGAATGAAGTTGGAGTTGAATGAGGAGGAGTTTCGGGTGAATGCCTATGTGTTTGATACAGGAGGGTTTGAGCTAATTTTGGGGATGGCATGGCTTGCCACACTGGGGGTAGTGAAGGTTGATTATAAAAACATGTGTATGACACTTGACCGAAGGGGTACTGAAGTAACCTTGCAGGGAATCAATATGCATATGTCCTCTTCCCATGTACTGCAACAAATGTCGAAGCATCAAGAGTTGGAAATTGAAGGATTGTTGTGGACTTTAAGGATTGGAAGAGCCCTACCGGATGAGATGGGAACCTTGAATAAGGGTCAAAGAGATGATTTGAGGGGCTGTTTATTAGTGGCTTGTTCATTGGTGAGAAAGACTTTGCAATGCGTGAGGAACTGTCTCTTAAGGCTGCCATTCTTGCAGAGAAGTTTGCTCCAGTTTTGTCTTGTGATGATATATGGGTTCGTGCTGTGCAGTTTGTTACAAACAATGAAGACCTACAACCCTATACCGTAGCCAAAGTTAGGGAGTATCTTGACAAGCCTGCTGTACACATGACAATGGTTGAGGTCAGTGATTATCTTCTAAGAGAATATGGCTATCTTTTGGCCAGGACGCCTAGAGGTAGTCCGAAGGAAATCTTTAGCATCATACATAATGAGCTTCTTACTGTAACTACTTCAACCACTCCAATCCTCCTGTCATCCTATGCTAAGGTTTTAATGCACACTCAGTCAACAATGAAGAAGTTTGCAGATGTTCACAGGAGGGAGGTTCAGTTTCTGGAGGGGGACCTAGTCTATGTCAAGCTCCGACCTCATAAACAGTTCACTTTAGCAAGGAACATATGTCCCAAGCTGGTTGCTAAGCACTATGGACCTTTTAAGATTCTGGGAAGGTTGGGATAGGTTGCCTACAAATTTCAACTTCCACTTACAGCCAAGGGCTTGGAGGTGGACGAGTTGGAGAGAGCTAAACTTGAAGCAGTTCTGGCTTCACGCTACAGCACAACTAAAGGCAGACAAGTCCAACAGTGGTTGATCCGATGGAAGTCTAAGCCGGTGAAGGTAGCTACATGGGAGGACGCAGATTTCATCAAGGGACAGTTTTCTTCCTTTTCCCTTGAGGACAAGGGACTTATTGAGGTGGAGGGAATTGTTAACACTCCACCCTCTCCTCAGCCCATTCCACTTAAGCCCATTAAAGTGTATACCCATGGAAATAAGTAGGGACAGGGGAGTGAGAAAGTTGATGCCATGTAGGTAAGGTTGTTAGGAGGGAGTGAGTTAGTTATGGTGAGCGAATGTAGAGGAGGGATATTAGCAGAGGAATGAGTGGGGAATGATCATCTATCGGAATTGTTAGGAATTTGGCTCGGACTTCCAGGAGGGGGAGCTTGCTCCAGTATTTTCTGTGTTTCTGAACCTATTAACTATCAATGCACGCATTCTCTATAGAGGTTCCTAACAATACTCACCTCTAGTATTCTAAACTAGAGGTTCCTAACATTGGTCCGACCTGTCAGATTCGAGGAGAAGGGAGGATCAACTTTCGGAGGGCTTTCACAAAAACAAACGAAAAAAAAATCAGAGTAACGTACCTTGATGCCACCTAAGATGTCTGATAAAGTTGAAGCGTTGGAATCCCGGATGGCGAACTTGGAAGCTGGACTTGAGGAAATTCAGTCGTCAATGCGGATGGCTATGGGGGAAATGCAGCGGGCATTGTTGATGGAAATGAGCAAAGTGCTGGGAAAACGGCTAGAGGAAGGATAAGGGAGTGGTGAGGCCTCAAGGAGGGGGTAGGCGATGGCTGGTGAAAGACGACAACTAACTTCGATAGAACATTCATCGGACACTATAGAGGAGTATCGGATGTCTATCCTCAAGGTGGAATTGCCCATGTTCGATGGGTCAGACCCAGTAGGGTGGATTACGAGGGCGGAGATGTATTTCGAGGTTCATAATACCTCAGAACCCATTAAAATGAAGTTGGCTCTTCTGAGCATGGAAGGCTCCACTATACACTGGTTCAACTTACTGCGAGAGACGACAGAAGTTCTGGATTGGGAACAATTTAAGAGGGCTCTAATTGACCGCTATAGAGGGAGGAAATTTGACAACCCATTTGAGGAGCTATCGGACTTGCGACAGACAGAATCGGTGGAGGAGTACATCGAAGCTTTCGAACTCATCTCATCGCAGGTGGGTCGCCTACCTGAGGAATAATACATGGGGTATTTCATGAGCGGGTTGAGGGCTGATATTCGCCGGAGGGTGAGGACCTTCGGGTCAGTGAACCGATACCAGCTGATGAAGATTGCCCAGGCAGTGGAGGATGAAGTTATCGGCAATGAGGGAGGGGCCGAACAATCCAGATCGCGCGCACGCGTCTGGACGCCACATCGAGGGAATTTTTTTAGGGGTGATTTGCGGGTCAGCCCAAACTGCAGGGACATGGAGCATCCACACCCGATGGGTCGCGGGAAGGTGGTAGACGGATATGGGTCGGGCAGGTTCTGGGATGCTTATGGTCACAACCCAACTTCCATGCGTCGAACCGTGGGGGAGCTTCCAACCTCGCGACTCCTACCAAACGATGATCGAGGAGGCTCGACTGAGAAGAACAAGGGGTTGCGACATCTCTCCTATCACGAGCTCATGGACTGAAAGGCTAAGGGCCTTTGCTTCAGGTACGGGGAGAGATTCCACCCTCTCCACCAGTGCGCCGAGAAAAAACTGGGGCTCTTTATTTTGGACGACAATGAAACATTGACGGAGGACGGAGAAATCATCGCATTGGAAGCAACAACCGAGGACGAGGGTGATACAGCTTTGGACTGCCGATACATGGAGGTAATTGCAGAGAGTGGGGAACGGACACCTGAGACAAAAATCATGCGGATGATAGGGAAACTACACGGAGTTTCGATTGCGATTCTAGTGGATAGCGGGGCCAGCCATAACTTCATTTCTTCAGAGCTGATCCGTGATTTGGGGATGACCGTAGGGACCAGCAAGGCATTGGGAGCCAGACTTGGAAATGGCCATCGGGTGACTACTTCAGGGAAGTTTTTGGGAATTCCTATTTAGGTGGGAGACTTAGAGTGGAAGATTGATGCTCATGTCTTAGAATTAGAAGGAATGGATGTGATTTTAGGGATTGCTTGGTTACAGACATTAGGAAGGGTCTTGATGGATTGGAAGGAGATGACCATGCAATTTCTACATGAGGGACAAAAGGTACAATTCTGTGGCGAGGCGGGGCTTCAGATCACACCCAGGAGAGGCAGTGGATACCATGAAGATTCAGGGTGTTGGCAAGGTCTCTTGGCTATCTTAGGTGGGAGTTTTCTATCAGATGAAGGAATAGCTAAAAGGGAGGGGCAACAAATTCAGCTCACCAGTAAGGAGGAAGGGGAGCTGAATCAGGGATTGCATAATTTTCCAGAACCTGAAAATGTGTTGGCCAGCAGAATAGCACCTACAATTGGGGACTCAACACAACGATGGTTGGTCAAGTGGAAGGGTCAGACCATGGGGCAAGCAACACTGGAGGATAAATCTGTGATTTGCAACCAATTGCTTCACTTCAGCCTTGAGTACAAGGTTGCTCTTTATGGAGGTGGCAATGTTAGACCCTATAGGGGAGAGACGACTTAGACAATGAGAGGGACAAGAGGAGAAGGAATAAATCGGTAGTGTAGGAGGTGCATTCTAGAAGAAAGAACCGTGGGCAGAAGGGGCAGTTAGTTATGCTGAGGTGGCAAAGTAGTTGGAATAACAGAATGTACCTGAGGGGATCTATGTAAGGGGGAGAGAGAGGAGAGGGGGGTGGGCAGAAGAAAGAAAATATAGGCAGAGAGAATTCGATTATCCCTGAGGAGCATTACTTGCTCTGGACTAGAAGGTGATCTACGGATTCACCTTGTAGTGTCAGTGTCGAACACTGACTATTATCAATAATATACAAATCTATAGCCTATTGGTTTAGAGGTTCCTAACAAATATAGAAGCTTGGCATAGTTGCAAACTTGCTTACAAGTATCGGCATGAGAAAACAAGTTTGAGATTTCAGGTTCCATGGAATCAAAAAGAATATGTAGCAACTGCGCATCGTCAGCTAGCCAATTCTCTAGTTCTTTGTTATCAGTTGGAGGATTAGTTGTGAGATGAGAAAATTTCTGTTCCAGAAAGAGTAATTTTTACCATTCAGACATTGCTTGGTGATTCGCAGATTGGAGGATCCCATTGTCGAAACCGTTCCTGAGCCACTGGACATTGACTTTTCATCGGGTTTTGACATACTTGCAATTTACTCACCAGAACTATTGATAGAAGACGTTGGATTGTTGCCGTCGATAACTTAGAGCATATGACAGATGACAAGGACGATGAGATACTCAGGTTCTGGTCATATTTGACACAAACCGAGACCAGAACCTTGTTCAGACTGAGAAGACAAGTTGACCCGGTTCCGGTCCGGACGGCGGCCCGTGGGATGTTTCTGGCAGCCGGTGACGGTGCTGCTCTAGTCGTCGGTGGCTTCTGGTTGCTGCTGTGAGGTTGGTTTCGGTGTTTTGTTTTAGGGCAGAGAAGAAGAAAGGTAACGCAAAGAAGAAGGTGACAGTCTAGGGCAGAGGAGAAAGGGGACGCAGAAAAGAAAGGGACGGTCTAGGGTTCAAAGTGGTTCATAAACTATGTTGAACAAATTAGAAGAAGAATTGAGGGCTTAGTCGTTCACCAAGACCCTCATCTAATTTATATAGCAATAGAGAGCTAATTACATAAGGAAAAGAAATCCTAGGAGATTTAGGAGATCACTAGAATCATGGATACGTTAGGGTTCTTAAGACTTTCCTAATAGTTATTTTGGTTCCTTTAGCTCTTTCCATGTAACTTGGCTATTTTTAGTAGCTTCGGTTATCATTAACTGCATGTCATCTAAATCAATAATGTATAATTGCAATCAGTGGCCAGGTCGACACACAGATGCAAATTTCTGGTTCTATATTGCAGCCAAACATCTCTGGGAACATCAAGTTGAGCCATGGAGAAGCATATCTACCGCATGATAAGGGCAGCAATGGAGCTGCACCTTTCAGTAAGTTGGCATCTAATCAATCCAGGCTTAGTGGTATGGGTGTCAATCGAGCAGTTGCTTCAAGATATGTTTCGCGGTTTTTCAGTTCAGAACCACCATTTTCAATGACCAAGTTCCATCAACCAGATGGTAATGTTCTATTCATAAATTTTTCTGTTCTGTCAAGTTCATTCTCATAATTATTGCTGAATACTTTATCTGCTCATCATGTTGGCTATCTTGAGCAGAACTGGAGACTTTTTAAAATAGTTGAATCATTCAGTGTCAATTCCAGTAGTCTTTCATGACTAAATCAAGTGAAAGAAAGACTGTGACTATAGTAACATGCTTTATTTCCAAGCTTTAGACAAACATTCTTCTGTTCCTGAGTCCTAATTCTGTGAAATGTAACCTTTTATTTAATTGTTGTTTTAGCAGTTAAATCAACTGAAGGTGAAAAGGATATAGAACAAGTAAGCATTAGACCAAATGTGGATGTTCGTCTCAGTGATCTGAAGCTTGTTTTAGGACCAGAGTTGAGAATAGTTTATCCTTTGATTCTGAATTTTGCTGTCAGTGGAGAACTTGAGCTTAATGGGCCAACTCATCCAAAATGGATTAAACCAAAAGGTGTCCTGACTTTTGAAAATGGTGATGTTAACCTTGTTGCAACTCAAGTGAGTATTTAGATTTTATGTTTGTCGTGAAAGCATTACTTATCTTTCTTTTTACTGGAAAGTATCTCGCTAAATATGCTGCCTTAATCCAGGTGAGGCTTAAGCGAGATCATCTAAATATTGCAAAATTTGAGCCTGAACATGGATTGGATCCTATGCTAGACCTAGCTTTGGTTGGATCAGAGTGGCAATTCAGGATTCAAAGCCGAGCCAGCAATTGGCAGGACAAATTGGTGGTGACCTCAACACGTACTGTTGAACAGGATGCCCTATCCCCTAGCGAGGTAAAGCATTCTGAACACTCCAATGAGGCACAATACTCCAATTGATTCTAATCCCTGTTGCATTAGCAATAGCAAATCATCTTTCCACATTGTGATTCTTATGAATGAGCTTGTAGAGCCTGAAATTAAAATTGTTCAAAAATTGGGCTCCAACCATCATGATAATTTCAAGTGTCTCAGTTTGTCTACCAGCTTCTCATCACCAATATAACACTTCTACGTCACCCAAAAACATAGAAAAAGGAAAAAAAGAATCCAGAGATATCTCCCATCGTAGACTTCTCATTCAGCAACTAGATCCAAGCAACTCAGACAATAAGATCTTTAGGAACTCCACAACACCGATAGACAAAACAAGAAAGGCCAACTTTTAACTAACAAACAAGAATGACCAACTTTTAACTAACTCAAGTAACAACCCATAATTGCTGCTGACTAAAGACCAACACTGCTGCTGACTAAAGACCAACAATTTGCAATGCAACAACTGGAGAGAGGTGACAACTGGAGTGGCGCTGACGAAAGAGGTGGAGTCGGTTGGTTGTCTAAAATGTGAAACGAGGGATTGCAAATAGATTTAGATGGTGGAGGGGGAGGTGTGATGTGATATGAAAATTTGGTGAGACAATGTCAATTGAACTGTGTCAAACCTTGGGTCTCGGGTGGGTTATTGGGACGGACTTCATTCTGGACCTAAATTTGTTTTTAGTTTTGGGCCTGAGTCTGGGACCGAACCCCAGTCAATCTGTTGACTTCAGACCAGACCAGATGGGACCCGGGTAATATATGCCTTCCCTAATCACATTCTGAAGTCCTAGGCCTTTTACCTATCTTAGAAAACCGATGGTATGTGTGTTCTGGAAGTATTTTCTTAATGTGGATTTTGCATGTTGATAGTCAGTGTAGAAGAATAAAGGATATAGTGAATTTTCAGTACAGATAATCTTCACATATTTTTACTTTTATGTTGCTTGATCCATGGTTGCTAACTTTGAGAGGAAATTCTTATCTTTATGGAGCTCGAGGTAATCTAATGTTACTGAATTGTCACATATATGCAGGCTGCCAGAGTATTTGAAAGTCAATTAGCAGAGTCCATATTAGAGGGTGATGGTCAGCTTGCATTTAAAAAGCTTGCTACTGCAACACTCGAAACCCTGATGCCAAGAATAGAAGGAAAGGGAGAGATTGGCCAGGCTAGGTGGAGGCTAGTCTATGCTCCGCAGATCCCTAGCTTACTTTCGGTTGATCCCACCATAGATCCTTTAAAATCCCTTGCAAATAATATTTCTTTTGGTACCGAAGTTGAGGTCCAACTTGGAAAACGTCTTCAGGTGGGTTTCATTCTGCCCCTTCTATTACTGTCGCATCTCAAAAGATAAACGTACCCTTGTTTAGTTTAGATGATCATTGGGGTTGGCACAAAAATGGCCTTTATGGTCCTTAAATCTTATGAGTGATATGGTCCTTTTCATTCTACTTTGGTTAGGCCTCAATCGTCAGGCAGATGAAGGACTCGGAAATGGCTATGCAATGGACCTTAATCTACCAGCTCACAAGCCGATTAAGAGTGGTTCTGCAATCTGCTCCTTCCAAACGCCTCCTTTTTGAATATTCTGCCACATCGCAGGATTAATCCATCGCCTAGTCTTGCTGCCTCATGTACTAGCATGCATGATCAGTTGCCCATATACGTGTAGTGTTCAATATAGTAAAACAGTAGAAAGCAAAAGGCAAAAGAATGTAAAGATAAGACTAGGCGTAGGTATATGTTGCTCTTATTTTCCGCTTCATGTATAATGTTTTCTTGGCTCAGGAATGGTTGGGCATTTGTATGCACATTATAATTCATGAAAAGGTTAAAAGATGAAAGTCAAATTCGGGGATCATAGGAGTTACTGATCGGTATCACTGTGCTGTACCTTAATCATCAAAGTTGCTGCTGGAATTGGTCTTGCCTTGAGCGAGATTATTCCTTGTGTTCTGCATGTAGACTATGGATTAGGCATTTTTAAGCACATTACAATTCATGAAAAGGTTAAAAGAAGATGAAAGTCGAATTTGGGGATCATAGGAGTTATTGATCAATGCGTCTACTATACACCTCTCACTGTGTTGTACCTTAATCATCAAAGAATTTCTCTGAGTGATCAGTTGTTGCTGGAATTGGTCTTGCCTCGAGTGAGGTTACTCATTTTGTTCTGTATGTAGACTATGGATTGAGCATAAAAGGTTAAAAGAAGATGAAAGTTGAATTTGAAGATTAAAGGAGTTATTGATCAATGCGTCTAACATACATGTCTCACTATGTTGTACCTTAATCATCAAAGAATTTCTCGAGTGATCAGTTGTTGCTAGAATTGGTCTTGCCTTGAGCGAGATTACTCCTTGTGTTCTGTATGTAAACTATGGATTGGACATTTTTAAGCACATTATAATTCATGAAAAGGTTAAAAGAAGATAAAAGTCGAATTCGAAGATTATAGGAGTTATTGATCAATGTGTCTAACTTACACGTCTCACTATGTTGTACCTTAATCATCAAAGAATTTCTCGAGTGATCAGTTGCTCGAGTTGGTCTTGCCTCAAGCAAGATTACTCCTTGTGTTCTTTATGTAGACTATGGATTGTTTAGGTTCAGGATGAGCTTTTCCTTAATTAAACGAAATCCAAACTTAAAAGTTATGTCCTTAGAGGCACGATTTTCGTTTAAAGTAATCCATCATGACCTAGAAGATAGCAGAATTATATGTACATATTAAAATATTAATAAAGAAAAAATTGTTTGTACCTGTCATTTGATCACATTTAAATAGAATTAATTAAGACTTTTACATTTATATGTATCTTAGCAATTGTATTTACATTTATATGTATCTTAGCAATTGTAAGTATTAATATCTCCTAATTTATTTATAAAATGTCCTAATCAGTTAAATAATTTTGTTTTTTGTACACATTCATTAAAGTGGTGAAAAAGTTTGTAATCTAAAAGAGTTAAAAAATATGTTACTATCAAAGAATCAAGTAGTGATGTCAAAAAAGACTCGACCTGATTTCTCTCCGGGTTGATCAATTACTTTTAAAATGACGTTGTTTTGAAAGTTTTTCTTAAAAAAATGGCCGGCTTGGCCACGGGACGATGGTCAGGCCAGGCCACGAGCCACTCATCCCGACCCACCAAGCTACCAGCCAGGCCAAAAGCAGCCCAGGTATGACCTTGGCCATTGACATCTCTAGAATCAAAGTTAGATATGTGGCAAAACCACCCAAAGCAAATTATTTAAACTGATCAAATTATTACACCACTAAATCATTAGTTTACGACGTGGTTCGTTTGATTTGGTTCTATATTTAACAAAATCACTAAATTGCAAAAAACAATCTGGTGACAACAGCTAAAAATAATAAAAAAGTATCTCTGATTCCAACTTCTCTTTGTTTCTACATGGATTTTGATTATCATATTGTTACTAATGATATATGATTTTATAATTGATAATGTAATCTATTTATATAAAAGAAAAAATATATTATAAGATTTTTAATTATATTGCTTTTCATTTATTTTAGACGTAAATATGGAAATTAAAATTTCTCAATTGAACTAATATTTCTCAAATAGATCATAATACAAATAAGACAATGCAAAAACTATTCTACCTCTCTCGTTAAGTTTAAATACTTTAATTTGAAAATTCCACCATAAGATATCCTCATTCACACAAATGTTTAAAAATTTGTAAGGTACTCTCATTATCTTCTTATAAAAATGAACTTATCATAAGCTTGAAAATCAAATAATTTCCACTACTTACACATATATATAAAAGTAAAAATTAAAAGGACTTTTAAATATGGTTGTAACAAGGTCAATAGATTAAGTAGGCTGCAAAAGAAAGGGAATCGAAGAAACAAAAATATTCATAATTAGTAGAGTAATAATAAATTAATCAAGAGAAAAATTAATCCTCACCCCGTTAACTTCTCATATTCTTACAACTGCCACTTTTTCTTCATTCTTTTTAAGCATAAGAATACATGTCAATCGATTTTCAACACTTTATTTTCTTTTTTATATTTTCTTCTAAAATATTAATATCTGAATTTTCATGAAATTCTCCTTTATTGCCAATTCTATTCATCTTTTCATCTTCCCTTCACTTATTTCATTGCATTCCCTTCCTAAAAACTTCAATACATAAGTAAAAGCTCTACTAACTCGGGTTTCTTTCAACTTTTTCTGTACATTCTGGGAGATGATGTAGCGGTGGGTTGCAGCTCTTGGTTTGAACGAAGTATGTTTCCTTCAACTCTCTCTGATACGCTTGTGGTCTTAATTCCGAAGATTCACCATCCTGAATGGGTGAAAGACTATAGGCCTATTGCTCTATGTAATGTGTTGTATCGGATTATAGCTAAAGTGCTTGCTAATAGGCTTAAAAAGGTTCTCCCACATGTTATTTCTCCTAGCCAATCGGCTTTTGTTCCAAGAAGGTTAATAACAGATAATATCTTAGTTGCATTTGAAACTATTCATAGTATGAAGAATTTTACGTGGGGAAGTGTTTGGTCGGTGGCTCTGAAAACTGATATTAGCAAGGCCTATGATAGAGTGGAGTGGAACTATCTCGAGCAGATGATGAGACAGTTGGGGTTTCATGATAAATGGGTACATTGGTTAATGATGTGTGTTACCGGTGTCAAGTACTCTATACTGGTGAATGGTGAGACAGTGGGCCCTATTTTGCCTAGTCGTGGGCTTAGACAAGGGGACCCTTTGTCTCCGTATTTATTTATAATTTGTGCTGAAGGTCTTTCTATGTTATTTAATCA
>JAOSBP010000008.1:18095608-18112227 GCA_027563825.1 Erythroxylum mucronatum
TCTCATGCCTTCAAATCAGTACAAGTTAAATCGGTGCAACATATTTTTCTTTGATAATATATTCGGCATCGAGTACTGCCAAGGAAAACATGCAGATCTACAACTTCACATTCACCTAAAAGAAAGCTAAACAACAATTCCAACAGAAACGGAAGGACATCTGCAAGTGCTTTCCAGCACAAGACGCAACAAGATGGCAGATAAAGTAAGGCAGGGTATTATTTGTATAAATAGGATGAAATATTCCATTGATCTTTAACTCGCTGTGCAATCTATTACCAGCATGGTTTGTGTATTTTAGGATTGCAAATTCCGAAGAAAAATGCATCAGATTCAAATGCCAGCAATAATCAACAACTGAAATAATGGATAAGAAGGATGGTTCAAACATAGCTCATGCTTTAGTTCAGGTTGGTGTCAGTGAAACAAACAAGTGTACGGTTTGAAAACCCCAAGAAAGAGACCCTCTCTCCTTGATGAACTCAACTTTGATTCTTCATCATCACACCAAATCCGACATTTATTATATAAAATCATTTAATTAAACCCTGTACCATTTGCTAAACTAGATGCCCACATTTGCCTCTCGTCAACCTTCTTCCTTTCCACTGTTTTCCCTCTCAATTTTCACACATTCTCTGTAAGCTCCTAAAACGTCTTTCTGGGTATTCTTCTGCTTTAATTCTTTTATTTCATTAAGTGACATAAAGGGTTTCTGGAACAGTTTCTATGTCATAGTTATTGAATCATTTGTGGTGTTATCAATCTGGGTTCATGGTTTAATCGGTAATCACCGCCAAGTCCATGAAGAGTTGGTTATTACCACACTTCACACTCTTCACAAACAGATAGATATAAACCTACTCCTTTAAATAACGCCAAAAAATGGAATAGAAACGCATCAACAACCAATCAACACACAATGCGAAGAACAGAAAAAGAATGAAAAATGAAATCAAGTAACTAACCGGCCTGAGCAGGAGGGAGTGGCGTAGACTGGGGCTTGGAAGCCGAAGGTTGAGACTGAGCCGCCGACTTCGACTGAGACTGAGAAGAAGCTTTCTTAGGCAAGGTGACAGTGTTGGCGAGTTTCTGCTGATGAGCGGCGAGAAAATATGTTTTAGAAAAAACGAAATCCTGTTTTCAAATATTAGGGAAACATAATTTTCTTGTTTCCTTAATTTTGTTGTAGTTTTTTTTAAAAAAAATCACGGCAACGCAACATTGAGACCTAAACATGTTTCAGCATTAAGTTTTATTTTTAACAAAAACCACAACTAAAAACAGAAGAAAAAAAATGAAAACAAACACACCCTTAACAATCATCTTTATTTTCTTTTGGGATAATGAGTGATAAATGAATGATCTAATAACTTGCATAAAAAAACGAATTATTAGTAAAGTACCTAGTATTCTATTAAAATAGTTGAAGGCCATGTTTTTCATATTTGATTGCTTCCAAATAGTTACGCCATTTGTATTTGTCATGGAGCCTATTTTGTTGACATGTTAGAATTGTATTATGGAAGTATTTAGAGTTCATATCACCATCCTTAAGTTAATAGATCCTAGATTTCTATTTCAATAGTGTATTATAAGCCTCTAGAGTGTGGATATAATGTGTCAAAGCTGTGCCATCTTTCTTTCAATTTCAGGGAATCATTTTTAAGGCTAGAATTAAGTTCATTATGAGCCAACTATAGTGCTCCTTATTTTTGAAACTATAGTGTAGTATTGCTAAAATATCTATTATTGAGCTTCTTTAATTCCTCTTTCACAACTTGTAGTTTTCTCATACATTTAAAGGTCTCAAACCCTTCAACATTTGTTTCTAGGCCTTTAAATACTGCATCCTCGTAATCTTCCAATGTATTTGGAAAGTTATTAAACCTAAAAGGAACTTTCAAAATACCTTTAACAACTTAAAGATGGATCTTTATATGAAAATGATCAGAACTAAGGGAGTTATTGAATTGTCTTTCTCTTGTAGTAGTTTGACATCAAGTTAGAATTCACTAAAGCTTTGTTAAGACTTTTTCTTATATTCCAATTGCCATTTTATTAATTAATCTTAGTGAAGTGATACCAATCATACCTCAAGTTTGAGATTCCAATGTTGCTCAAACAATCTCTAAAATATTTTGTGAACTGTTTAAGGCTTAGTTTAGCTCCTTATTACTCCTGTGTATAGAGTATGCAATTGAAACATCCTATTATTAACTAAGGAGTCTAAATGTAAGATTGGAGATTTTTTATATCATTCGACAAATAAATCCTTCAAAAATAAACGTTAGTTTAATAGATGAAGGTGATGTTAATACCAGAAGGATCATAAGCAGTTATATGGTATATTGGTCAAAGAGCCTTCTTTAAAGCTCCTGTACCATCCAAAATCATAATTTTTTATTGTTATCATATAGTAATAAGCATTATAATTAGTCGTATTATTTCAATTTTTACCAAAAAAAACTATAAACACTTTCTAAATTTGTTAACCTTTATTTTAATCTCTAAAAGCTCTACCAAATTTTGTTTATATGATAGTCATGAATTACCAGCTTCTTTTTAGATTAATTCAAGCCTCTAACATTCCAAACTATGTTGGTCACTGAGAAGATGTTTGGGGTTAAAGACCCCTTTTCTAATGGTTATCAAGCCTCTTCTTTATTGTAAAAAAAAATCACTTAAGGTTGTTACATCTACAACAATCTTCTTTAAAGTTGTTGTAGCCATAGAGATATGCACCCTAAAATTGTTTAGCTCTAATGTGGGGTTATTGCACTTATAGGTTGTGATATGATCTTCTATAGTTTGAACCCTATGAGTTTAATAAGTTTTTTTAGGCACTTCTTGAAGAATTTGATCTAGAACAATTATCAACTTGATGTAATTAAGGTTCTCTTTAGGAAGATTAATATCTTTTTATTGACTAAAGACTTCATTTTCAAATAAGATCTGCATTATCTTAGGATACCTTAGCTTCATCAACAGCTACATTAGTTTAAAGGTCTCCTGTATTTAATCTGGTTACTTCATTGTAGTTATCAATGACAAAAACTAGTTTAGTTAATACAAAACTAGTTTCATATAATAATATGGTTCGTCAATTAGTTTTTTTTTAAAAAAAAGAGAGAAGAAAAAGGAGAAGATTGTTGTTGTTAGTAATAAATGAAATTATTCTAAATAGAATAACTCTTCCGTCAGTCGAATCGTTATATGACTCATGCCATTGGCTGACAACTTTATTAAACCAAACACAAACATAGTATAGGTGGTTATTGTCCATAAATGAATTTGTCCTAATTAACGGATTTTAGTTGTAATTAGCCTTCAAACCTGGACCCTCTAATTCTATCCCCCGTCCAGTAGAGGGGGAGAACTGAGCCCGGCCAAAATGGCTGAGAACATAATTACCAAATTCCAAACACTGTCGTCTTCCCATTTTTAACTCCTCATGGTCTTAACATAGCGAAACAAACTATACATCCATAATTATACCGCAATCTCTGATTCTTTGCATCCACTAGGCACTGGCTCTGCCTCTGACACAAAAATAGTTCCATTGTTTCTTTCATAATAACTCCTTCAAAATCTCGTTCTTGTACTTTATACATATGTATGAACTTCTAAAATCTTCCTTTCCTTGTCTTTATATATGTGTTATGTTCATATCCTCGAAATTTTAGACGGTGTAACCAGTCAAAGAAAGGATTTTTATGATTTGGGTTTCGCTGTGAAAAGTTGGTAGATCTTTATTGTTGACATAAGGTCCTTGGGTTCTCGGAGAGCAAGTCAAATGGGGATGGATTATTATGACGTTTTGAATGTGAACAAGAGTGCTTCGGATGATGATCTGAAGAAGTCTTATAGGAAGCTGGCTATGAAATGGCACCCTGACAAGAATCCCAACAACAAGAAAGAAGCAGAAGCGCAATTCAAGCAGATTTCTGAGGCTTACGAGGCACGGTTCTTTTCCTCTCATTCTGATCTTGGTTTGCTCTCTCATTATTACCTGGTACAAATTGAAGGGTTCCCATTGACACAATTACCTAATGCAATATTGGAAGTGTTGATCTTTGATGTGCAATTTGTTATCTTGGAATTGAATGATAATGCAGCAGGATAAAGTCACATCTTCTACATAATTCCATGTACTTTTATTTCCCCCTTTTTGCTCGTGTTCCGAAACTATACATTTAAGAATTCCCCTCCATATGAAGCTTTTAACTTTGTAACTACTGGTTAATATACTCGATCTTGTCTTGTAGTCCTGACGTGTTTTTCTTTTCTTTTAATTATTTGCGATTTCAGGTCTTGTGTGACCCACAGAAAAGAGCAGTTTACGACCAGCATGGGGAAGAGGGATTGAAAGACATGCCACCTGCTGGGTCCAGCGCTGCTGGGTCAAATGGTTTCAATCCAAGAAATGCTGAGGACATATTTGCAGAGTTCTTTGGGAGCAGTCCCTTTGGTTTCGGATCTTCAGGACCGGGAAGGTCAATGAGGTATCAATCTGATGGAGGAATGTTTGGGGGATTTGGAGGAAGCGAGAATATTTTCCGAACCTATAGCGAGGGGACTGCGCTGAGAAAACCTCCGCCAGTTGAGAGCAAATTGCCTTGCAGCCTTGAAGAACTATACGCAGGATCAACAAGGAAAATGAAGATATCTAGAACTGTAATTGATGCTCATGGGTATGTTCATCTATATAAAATAATTTCTGTACCTAGAGCTCTTTGCTCTACTCTACCTGATTCCTTAGTCATATCTATATATCAGAAAGCTGTATATTGGGTTCCCAAGTATGGGCATTCAAGTCCATGCTTGTAGTGGTTACAAGGACATTGCTTCTGGTATTATTTGATCATTTGATTGCTCATCTGTTAGTGAACACAAACTGCTTTGCTCTATCTATAGTAAACCTACCAAGTCCCTGCTTCTTATAGAGAGTATAATTTAACAGGAGGCAAGTGCAAGAATCTGAGATATTGACCATCGATGTGAAGCCAGGATGGAAAAGGGGAACAAAGATTACTTTCCCAGACAAAGGAAATGAGCAGCCGAATCAGCTACCAGCAGACCTTGTGTTTGTTATAGATGAGAAAGAACATCAGACATACAAGAGAGATGGGAATGACCTCATTGTGAACCAAAGGGTGTCACTAGCTGAAGCACTAGGAGGGACCACTGTATGTCTAACGGCGCTTGATGGCCGGGACCTATCAATTCAAGTCCACGATATTGTTAGCCCTGGTTATGAGCTTGTTGTAGCCAAGGAAGGCATGCCCATTGCTAAGGAGCCAGGCAATAGAGGCGATTTGAGGATCAAATTTGAAGTGAGGTTCCCAACAAAATTGTCTCCTGAACAACGAGTGGGTCTCAAGCGTGCTTTAGGTGGTTGAATAGTTGATTAAACATTGTATATGTGGTCAATGCTAATTTGTGTGTGTCCTTTTAACTATGTATATACTCTTCCACAAAACAATTCAAACCAACAGCTCGTTTGTATATTCTGGAAATTCCAGGCCATGCTTTTTAGATCAAAATTGTAATATTGATGACAAGTTTTAAGCGTTAGCTGATACGTGTATTATCGTTTCAATTCCCAAGAATCTCAAGGGTGCATTAAGTCGACGTTCGTTCGTTCTTCTTTTCAAAGTAAGACATATTCCACTTCTTGACCTCGCAGTCGCGCGGAAAGGTTGAGAAACAATAGTGTCACTATATCATATACGAATGAAATATAAAAGAAATCAGATCACTAACGGGATGAAATGAAGATGAGAAAAAATGTACACCATCCCACTAATCAGTACGACAGCATCAGTAAATCAAGTACTTCTATTTATGCCTTTCCAACTCCAAATTTCTAATTGACTAACTGTCCTTCACGAAACCTTTCTTTCTTAACTTCTTACATTACAATGTTCTGAATCGCTCTGGGTGAGCTGTAAGTTATCCGTTCCAGCAAGATGTTTCACAATGCAATTAATCCTTCTGTTTAAAGTTTAAAAGCTCTCGCAGTAAGCCTCATAACTTTTTCTTCCCAACGTTTGCAAGAATTCAACTAGCTTAAAAGCATCTAAAACGAACTACAAATAATTTTGGCTTACAGGACTAGATGAGTCCTTAAAAGTCAAAAAAAGCGAAAAACAAAAGGAACAAAAGGACATAATACACGACTGATTAAGGCCCTCTACTTTTGGTGGAATCTCTGGGCCAAGCACTGCCCTGCTGGTGACTGGATGATCCGTACAGTTGACCTCCACTAGTCTGCTGAAAAGGTGGAACCATCCGACTAGCATGTTGCCATGAAGCAACATTTTGCTGATCATGAATCACACTCACTCGAGACATTCCTGAAGTTGGCGTCGGAAAATGTGGTGTCTGCTGAACCATATGAGCTCGTAAAACAGGCTGCTGCCTACCATGTAGTTGCACATTCACTGCATGGGGTCTTTGTTGGATATGTTCTGGCCTCCATTCTGGCATGTCATCGTCGTCATCATTCCATGGTTGCATCTCTATCCCAATTCCACCAGTTCCGGACTGTCCGTATCTTTGAACAAGCTCCCTCATTTGATCGACAGGGCGACTTGCATGGCGGGACATTGGGTTGAAAGGTGCCATCCCAGAAGCTGGGTTCGGACTATGTGTTGAAAGTGGTGGCCGTGGTGTGCTAGAGTCATTAGAAAAATTGAACTCGGGCAAGTCATCGTCATCCCGAGTGGGAGGAGGACCAAACCCAGGAGGCACATCATCATCTTCATCAGCATCGAACTGGGTCTGGGGCTGGGGCTGAGGCTTAGGTAACGATGAAGGTACATCACGAGGGTACGCATTTTTGGGGGTCATATTCACGTTCACGTTAGGCTCCTTTTCTTGATGTCTCCTAGAAGTGAGATGTTTTTTGGAGTTGTGCTTATTGTGCGATGCAGAATTAGGTGATATAGATCTTTGAGGTTTTCTCCATACAATAACACCAATTAGACCATTATCAATAGCATTAAGTCCGTCAAGTTGGTCTTTAGGTAGGACCTTGCTGAGCATTTCACGTGTCTTTGAATGAGGTGGGCACGTATAAAGTTCCACGCCACGAGCAGGCTCAGCTAAGCCTACTCTCCCATCCAAAACATAGGAATCAGCCAACTGCAGAGCATGATTTTCAGTCACCTTAAAAAGAGGAAGTTACGATGAATGACCAGCAATTGAAATACTTCTTTAAAAAAAAGCGAGAAAAAGACTTACCTCACGAACACTTGCTCGCTCATCTTCCTGAGAATCCTCCTTGCAAACAAAGTGCACAACCTGGTAGACAAATCATCAAAAATCTAATTAAACGTCTTTATAGAGCTCTAACTTGACTAACTGAAAAAGGAAATTCCTAAAAGTACTCGAGGATCGTCTTGGGCATATACAATGCCCCAGTACTGATAACGATCTAGACATGTTACTGCAATTTTCTTTATAAAAAATTCCATGAAACGGAAGTCCTCCTGGACTGAGGTACCCACTTAGATTTAAATGTTTATTAAATCTCGAAATAAGGTTTTACCAACTAATAGAATTCGAGTTCAGCCCCTCGTCCGTTTTAACAATAAAGCTAATCGCAAGTAGAATATGATGCAAGTCCCAAAACTTCTGGTTTATGTTAAATGTTGGGTACTTTTTAAAAGTTTCATTGCTTTTCCTTGACAACCAAGTTTCCATGCTTGCCAAAGGTCTTGCAATGGTTTTTGTTAGTCCTATTCCAGGCGACAAATAATTCCTAACCCTTGAGAATCATTCACTGGCAACTTTTTTGAAGCCATTCATTCGTACAACTTTTATTACTCTAAACGAGAAACAACACACCGCATCGATAGCAAACTGAGATTATTAATATGAAGGGGCAAAGGATTATCTCTTCTTAATTCACACAGATAGCTCGACTGAAATTTACTACATAAAGAAACTTGAGATACCATAATAGCACGACTTCTGGACATTGGAAGCTCTTGAAGGAACTTCTCAAAAGCATCCAGTCTCACCCTCCCCTTGATCTCAATTAAGTCAGACCACTCTTTAGTAGATGTTTTTTCACCGCTGCACCAACAAAACTCAGATTGAGTGAGAAGCTGCAGACTACACGACATTATACAATTTAGAAAAGGAAAAGAAATATAACAGGAACTCCAGAATCATGTTCAAATATTAACAGTAGCAAATTTTTCAGCGATAAAAACTGATGATTGTTTTGAAATTTACAAAGCAAAATGGATACACCGATGTGAATGCAGGTCTTTCACCACACAGAAAACAAAATACAGAAGTAATCAACAGCAAACTTCTGAAGTATCATTACACGGCTTGGTGATAAATACCTTATATAGATGCCAGTGACTGAGGCAGTGGCGGATACGTTCAGCTGAAGTAAGCCTTGCCAAACATGACCATCCTTTGAAAAGCCTACAGAAGGTGTCCTCTCTGATTTTCCAACGCTCTCAACATGTTCTCTACTAGCATCCACTTTGGGACTCATTACTTCAATACTGTGTTTATCAGTCATGGTATCAGAACGATCCTCTGGAGCCACATCAGATAACTTTGATACTGAATCATCCTTGTCAGATACAGGAGCAGTTTTCCCAGCATCACCTGGTAGATGTTCAAATGGGGGCTCGGTATTAAGGGATTCCATGAACTCATCCAGAGAGACAATTGGAGGAAGAAATTCTGTGTCCTTCAACTCATCATCCACCATGAAACCTTGCATTAAATCAGACCCTTCATTATAAGGAATTGTAATTGTACATGTTTCATCGTGGTCTTCAATATTATTCTTGAGTCTACCAGTTTTTGTTTTGGGTTTTGGTTGATCAGCTTTTCTAGGATGCTTATCTTTTGCCCTATTGAGTTTTAAAGAGGGAGAAGCTTTTTTGTCTTCCAATTTTGGTGGTGCATCGGTGAGTGAGCTTGTTCCAACAGCAACTTCTACAGAAACACTATCCTGTTCAACTTCGACTTGGAACTCACCCTTGTGTGTTTTCTTTACCAACCGTCGGATGTCAACATCTGAATCAGGTAACACCACCATTTGTGCAAGTTCTTCAGCTTTTGCCATCCGCCACTCAGAAAGCTCCTTGGAAGCAAGCTCCTCTGCACTCATTGAACAAAGCCGTTTAGGGGGGATTTCTCCTGAAATAACTTTTTCCCTTAGGTCAGGATTATTACGATCTTTTAAATTGAAAAGCAGAGACCTTCCCTTCTCTTTGTACTTCTTGTTCACTCCTCCAAATAGTTTAAATAGCTCTTCTTCAATCTTGGATGCCAAAACTTGTGGTGTCAGAACTGTTGATCTTCCATCCTCAACCGCAAGAACCTGTTGATCCAACAACTTCTGTGCACTTTCAGCGTCTTTTTTCCCTGTCAGGTCTGTGTCAGACTCCAACACCCAAGATAGGCCATTACCCTGTAAAAGTTCATCTTTTACAAAAAACGTATCACCAAGAGAAACATCCCCATCATGCAAAATAACACTTGATCTTAATTCATCACCATCACTCTTTGAGGTTTGCACTGAAACACCAGTATTGCTGTCGGCGGTTTCATGCAATCTATTTTCATCACTGTTGTAGTTTCTTCCAAATGAATCCTCCGTAGCGTCCATCATTTCCTTGGCTTCATTTTGAAGGCGACCCTCAGCATTTAAAATTTTATCCTTCTCCTGAAAAACCAAGTTAAGGGCAGCAGCTAATGACTCCCTTAACTTGGATCTTACAGCCTCAAGTGACTCATTTTGAGCTTTTGGGGACGGATGAATTTGTCCAGTATGATTTCTCTGTAGAGATGACTGTTGTGGAACATTTTTTATAGGACATGATCGCTTCAATGGTATTTGTGAATGTGGTGATACAGAAGTATTGGAAACGGACTGCATCTGTACACCAACTGTATTAGGCATAGATATCGGCTGCAGCCACGGTCTATTTTCTGCTTGTGCCACTCGTTTGTTAGACACTTCATAGTTTGGTGATGCCAAACTGCCAGATGTTGGCTGAATAGCTGCTTTTCGCTTATTCAATGATGAGGCATGTTGAGATCCTGCATTGTTTGACAATGTTTCCCCTGTTTGTTGGTTAGATAAGAAGTATTGCTGTGACATCTGATTGTACGACTGCAGCTCTGCCTCACCTATGTGCATATCTGACCTAGATAATTTCTGCATAGCATGGCCATGAGACATTGATTCTAAATACTGCACATGGTTGTTTGACAGTGATATCTGCTGTGGTTGAGCACCACTTCGCCCTAGCCCCAATAAATCCATTTGCATATTTGGCAAAGACATATGCTGCATTGCAGAATTACTAGTAGCTGGTCCCATCAATCCCACTTGCATTGGTGAGTCCAACTTATCTGAGATTTGCTCTAGTTGATCTATCTGGATGCTTTGCGCAGGTAACTGCTCTGAGACAAGATTGGTGGCCATACTGAAATTTCTGAGGAAATAACAAGCAACCAAAACTGCAAAACAATAATTCCTACAAAAAATAAGGATCTCGTGCTATATATGACGAAAAACACTTCACGCACAAAAGATGTGAAAGCGATCACAACTGGATGATCATTTTTCATTCCATCTGCTAAATAACTCACTTCAAGCTTAATGCACAAAGGAAATTATCCACTAACAGGGGATATCATTTCTTCATATATCAATATTTCCAGTACCTCATCCGTATCCAAACAAAGGTACACTGAATAATAATCATACCGTACCATGTTGGCCGACTTCAAATTTCCCAATGATAAACTTTGCATGATGATTCTAGAAAATAAATGTCTAAAGGAGTATGGACTATATGCATCAGTGAGATGCTGCATATATCACGGTGTGTATTTTGTTTCTAATGTAAATTTTTATAAACAATTATTTGTTGATAAAACATTTCCCTACCATAAATCACATTTTGCACGTATGTCCTCACACAAAAAAAATGAAGCCATCCAAAACATTGAATTACCAGGTAATTCGCCCATATCTTGTTTACATCCAAACAAAATCCAGCTCGGTACTACCGAAAAGTAATTACCTTAAACACATTTGAGTAGTTCCTATCTTTTGTTACAATCCCAAAATTACTTCAGTCTATGCTACGCTTCTCTTAGGAAGATTCTATAATCAATATTCCACACCAAATGCCCACAAAAGTAACTTTGCTAAAAAATAATTTCCACTTATGAGAGAGACACAGTCCACTAGCAACTGAAACACCTGTATCTTTAGTTTGTAGTGTTAGAATCAACTTTCAACATACAATCATTCCTCAAACTTGGTATAGTGTTATCTCGGTCTCATCCCACGTCGTGCACAAAAAACATAGAAGTTCTGATACATGATTTTGTAATTTAGAGCAATTTTGCTGCCCAAATTTCTTCACTTTCAAGTGTTAATTGCAATAATGACAATTGATACAGTAGCTAAAGATTTAAACTGGATCAATGTTTTTATCATAAGGGCAAACAAAAATGCTTGACACAAGATTTTTAAATGACTCAATATTCAATGATGAAATGGAAATCACAGAATGTCAAAACAGCATCTGAAAGGATCTTTTATACACTTACATTGCTCGAATTTTAACTTAAAAAAGGCATAGTTTAGCATGACAACATGCACACAAACTTAAACAACAAGGAAGAAACTTCAAATGCAGATTGAAAAAAGGTAATCTTTCTTAGAGATGGTCCATCTAGTCAGGGATGAGAGCTGTTTCTCAAACTACCAATCTTTGCATTTTTTTTCATAAACTCAGTTTTTTATGAATTCCCACAAAATGGTCAAGCAAAAAAGGCGTTTACGATTGACTTGACAAGATCCCAAATCAGTACAAACTGAATAAAACAAAAGTACATTTAGGAATATCACCTTCTGTCAATAATGACAACAGCTATAGATGGTCATAAACTGAAGAATATTTTTAAAAAAATTCCAAGCCCTGGATAGGATTTTAGAATACTTTCTGATCTTTGGAATTTTTATTCATTCAACAATTTTATTTTCCGAGTCGAATCCAAGAAAAAAAGGAAGAGGAACTATATGTGAAGCAATTAGGCATAAATTGATACCAACCCCTCAAAATTTGGTAAATTCAACTCCCTTAACAACCACTTATGAATCTTTTTTCAGATTACACCCATCATTTATCAATTTATAATACAAATCAAATCAATTTGATTTTTTTCCTCTATTAATTTAGAAATAAGTAAATGACTAAAATACAAAGGCGTTCACATACACCTTATAAAGTAGCCATAACCAGCGCTGATCAAATAAACTAAAGACAACCTTTAAAAGTTAATTTAGCAGAAAGTTGTAACATGTGCCTATCAAAAATACGAGTGTGAGACAACTGTAACCATATATGGATAGGATTCAACCTTAGAGCATTAGGGGGAAAAAAACCAAATTTATTCGCCTTTTCCAGCTGAAACCACAAAATAAGTTAAAGTGTAGAAAATTCAACCTAGCATGAACGAACCAAGAACAGATAGGAAAGAGGGATTGCAGAGAATACAATAATAAGTCAAGTAAACAATTCATAATAAGTCAAGAAAATAAGAAATGAGTGAATTTTAAACTAATTTCAATAGTATGATTACTCGCACGATAAATATGGTTTATCTACTTCCAAAAGGATCATGATCGTGATTTTCATCACTGGTAAGAACGAAAAGAAAACTAAAATAGCGTAAGAGGAACGAGAAAAACTTCTCACATGACTTTCCAATTAAAAACTAAATTTAATAATGCAAAATCCCTAAGCTTTTCCCGTCCGATCAATAGCAACAAATACTACAGCTGGACAGGTTTCACATAAAATGCAACTCAACAATCAGATAATCAACGAGAATCAGTTATATAAAATTCAGTTGAACAATCTTAAAGCATAATATGCAAATAGAAACAAATTAAAAAATTAGAAACCTGATCTCCAAATAGCAATCACCACGCCAATTAACGGAACTCGCATGCTTCAGAACACAGAAATGGCGAATTCATACATAGAAGGAAAAAACCCATGATGTACGGGAGTACCTGATGCAGTGTCGGAGAGTCGGCGAGGAGACAGAAGGGAATGAGGAGATAGAGAGACAAGGGAACGAGAAGATAAGAGATAAATTAGGGTTGCACGTACTCTTTGAAAGTGTTGTATAGTGAAATGAAAAAAGAAAAAGAAAGCGCACACACGAACAAGCCCTAGAAACCCAATCCCTCACGGTAGCAATTGAGGCGGTAGATAAATAAATAGACTAATAACGTGGGCCACCACGCTGGTGCCGAGGTGAGGTGGTGTCCAACGCGACGCCGTGTTTTGCTGCTTTTCTGGAAAGTCCCTCAGTATACGTGGATTTTCATCATCAAAAATAAAAAGAAAATTCTTTCATGTAGCATTTTCCTTTGTCCTCCTTATTTGTGTTCAACAAAAGCAGGCATTCGAAATACTTTTTTTATTTATCATTTCTTCTTGTAGTTGTTTTTAATTAAGTGTAGGACAATATAAACTACACCATAAAAATAAAAAAATATAAAATTAATTGAGAATAAGTTAAAATTAAAGAAAGAAAATACTTGACTACAGAAATTATATCTCTTGCTCTATTATTATTTTTAATGATTATGATAATTTTTTCACATTTAATTTTTTTTATTTTGATTTGTCTATTATTTTATTTATATTTTATGATTTATTTTTCTGGTTGATTGTCTTACCTTCTTTAAATGTTGGTATAGTTTGTACTCTATTTTTTCTTAATGTTGGTATATATCGTACTCTTTTATTTTAAAAATTCGTAATATTAACATTCTCTCATTTCTTATAAGCAATTTAACTCATTTAGTTAATCTAAATTTTGTTAATCTATTCCTTTGTCTTTTTTTCTCTTTCTCTTTTTTGTTTCCCTGAAATTTCACCTTAATCTTAAAATTTTCTTTTGTTTTCTCTTTGCCTACTAATAATAATTCCATCTTTTTAAACCTCAACCTAGTAATAATTCTTCTTTTTTGCGTCTTAGTGACTTCTTTCATTAAATAACATTTTTGCTGCTACAATACATTTTTTCCATTTTTAATGTGAATATCACTAATAAAAATAATGATATTTTAATATCAACATGACAATGTTAGATTATTTAGTGGCTCATGTCTCTTATGGATTTGAGTCCAATGAAAAGGACTCACGATAATAGTTATTGGGTATTAAGGAGTTGACCTCAAATGGGTCCAAGACCTTTTCCCTCTCTCCTTTAATATAAAATGCAACAATAGACATATTGGTTGATTGTTTGTATGTTTTAGAAAGCCATCAAGAGAGGTTTATAAACCATCATGGAAACTAATTAAAGAAGATAAGATAGAGAGGGAATCAATCTTTATAAACGCTATTATGGATTTAGGTTTGACTTAATAGATCAATCCATAAATGTCTTTCAATTGGTATCAGAGCTTGTTCCGAAATTGTTTTTCGGTGTTAACAGTGATTTCATCGTTTTCTTATGTTTTATTTTGTGTTCTTGTATGTTTCAACTTGACACGGACAAATGAAAATTTTGAGTTTTCTATTCCAATGCCTTCAATAGACATGTTTTTGTTGGCTACAATGTTGGTAAAGGATGCTCTTGGTAGGATTTGGGATGGCTTTTGGTATGGAGAGAAACCATGAAAAAGAGCGACCTAATAAAAAAAAGGAAGAAACCAGAATCGACGCATGGAGGAAGATGGGGTGTGTGATTTTCATGTGCCCCATCTGATGTAGGGGAGCAACGGTTGGCGCATGCACTACCAGACAGACGCTGGCGTGTACTTCCTAAATAGTTTGTGTTGCTTCTTTGGGCTAAAAAACAGGTTTTCTAGTTTTTTTGGCCCAAGACATGTTTGGGTTGTTTTTGGACCTTTGGGCCATCAGAGGATCAGATTGGGTTATTAAATGATTTTGGCCTAACTTTATGGATTTTTAATGGTTATATGTTATGAAACCTTGATTATTAAGTAATTAAATTATGGACTTCGACCTTAAGGAAAACAATTTTTTGATGGGTTATAATTGATTGTTTAATTCATAATTGAGGTATTTTCTATGTATAATATAATTTTGAAAACCAGTTTCATGTTATATGTTTTATTTGATACTTTGAATATTTTATATTACGCAAAGTTTGGAATTAAATTTTCTTATTATATGTTGAATTTGCTACATGACATAATGGTAATTTAGAATAGTTTGTTAGTCACCAAAGTGACCAAACTAATTATATTAAATTTTGTCATGTATGATAATTGTCTAATTAAATGTTTATTGCATGGAAAGCTTGTTAGTCAACAAAATGGTCTAGCTTGAAAATATTAAACATTTAATTGTGAATGTTTCTATTGTTCTTATTGATATGATGCTATTAAAATGACATAAAGGTTGAACTAAACAATTGAGATTATTAATTATAACGCTAGGAGGTCACCTAAAGGTGGATCATTGCTTATAATTAATGACCTTAAAGGGACTTATCAACATTTTTTGTTTAATATGATTGTATATCTAAAGATAACATGCAAGTTGACTAGAATATGATTGATTGTCCATTATAGATCTTTTTCAAATTAATACCAAAAATTGGATCATTTGAAGGTTGGACGACAAAGTTATGGCCAAAAGAGTTAGAGGTGTTCAGGTCTGGGGGGCTGGGGGGAGCCTACGGGTCACAATCGTGACTTTCGTGAAATTTTCGCAAAGTCGCGATCGCGACTTCCTCTTTTCTCTTTTCTTCCTCTGACCTATTTTAGAAAAAAGGGCATAAATTTGACTACGAAATTTGGATTAAGGTCATTCAAAGACCGTTTCGAAGAAGACTTCTATACCTACAACTTCTGTGAAGACTTCAAAAATAAATTTTGTCTCTATAAGAGTTAAAATTTCCAATCAATGTAGCTATCCCAAAAGTCTACCCTATGCAGTATCACAAACTTCAAACGATCATAACTTCCAGCTCGGATATCGAAAAATTTCATACTTTATATCGTTAGAAAGTTAGAACAATAAGTTACAACTTCATGCAAGCAACTTTGGCTAATTCTACCTAAATCAATACAGTTTTCCTTTAAGTTCCAAACACAACCTTTACACCTATGAAAACTTGCAAAAATGCAATATCTCTTCATATCAACCCACTACTAGGTACCTTTTGGTAACCCTTGAACCTCACCGCAAGTAATTCATCCTATACAACCTTTCCAATTTCTAACATGCTATTCTAAAACAAATGCCCATTTGCAATTTTTAAAGAAGAATATGCACATACACATTCCTCTTCCACAACTATCAAACTCAACTTATAAAATAGCATAATCATACACAAAAAGGAAATCCTTAAATTCTCATTCTCATTAGTAAGTGAAGTACATATTTGAACAAGCTTTATTTACAAATCAACATACACATCACAAATTTAATACAAGATACAAAACACATTAGATGCTCAATGTTTGATATGCTTATAAAGCTATCTAAAAGTCTAGTCACTAACTTAGTTACAAAAGTCTCTAATATCTTGGAGTTTCCGATGCCTTGCAAGGTTCAACACTC
>JAOSBP010000008.1:18112327-18125083 GCA_027563825.1 Erythroxylum mucronatum
AACATCTATAACACAATTCATATACAAAACACTCATTGAATTTCATTTCATATCTCTAAATTGCCACTTAAGGATCGGGGTCCAACATTATTTGTTCATACTTTGTATGAAATTTCGAATTTCATCATCAAGATTAAAGTGGAGGCTAATCCCAACTTTAAATTCCATACAAGATGAAAGAAGCTTAGATTAACCAATTTGTCTTTTGCAGATAATCTTCTTCTTTTTTGCAGTGCTAAGCCTGATTCAGTACAAACCTTTATAAAGGAGATGGATAGATTCAAAAGCTTATATGGATTGTAGGTCAATCTTAACAAAAGTTAGTTTATCATCTCGAAAGCTGCCTTTTCTATTGAATCCATAATCACTTCCATTACTGGTATGTCAATGAAGTCTCCTCCACTGCTTTATTTGGGACTTCTAGTTTCACCAGGAGGTTGAGTTATTTTGAATGCATTCCACTTATTAAAAAAAAATAGAAACGGATTCATTCATAGGTGAATAAATTCTTATCTTATGCAAGGAAGGTACAACTTATTAAATCGGTGCTTAATTCTTTACACATTTACTGGAGCTCGCATATCTTCTTATCTAAAGGAGTTATCAAACAAATGGAAAGATTATTCAAGAAATTCCTACGAAATCATTATAATGGAAATAAAAGGGCAACCAAGGTGAAGTGGACCAACGTATGTTGTCCTAAAGATGAGGGAAGGTTAAACACTAGTTCAGTTAAAATGTCTAACCAAGCTCTCATCTTTAAGAGACATTGGTGGATAATTGAAGACAAAAAATCACTATAGATTAAGTGGATCCATTCCCAATTCCTCAAAGGTAGATGTTAAGTGTAAAGTTGGCAATGGGTTACTAACCACTCATTGATAGGGGTAGATGATGGATAAAACACTAAATTTAAACATTTTAAGTGCATTTAGAAGCTTGTTTGAAAAGACACCTAGCCTCTTCACGTGAGAATAAACACCTTGTCATGAATACCCCTGGTTACTCAACAAGATCACTATCTTAAATGGCCACTAGCATCACTATTTAACTTTGACCTTTTTATGATATAAAGCCAGTAGAGTGAAATTATTTATGTTCATTTATTCATATACTACTATTTTACTTTTCTTTTTTTATATTTAGGATAATAAAAATGATAAAAAAGAATTCACATTTAACTTAAAACATGTATAAATTATACATAAAGCATTATAATGCAAATCAAGTATCCACTCTTAAAATAAATGAACTAAATTAAAATCAACTTCATCATCAAAACTCATAAAAATTTGCCTAAACAAATCAAATCATTGTCACAACCAAAATTATAATGAATCATCTTGATCAACACTCTTTTAAAAAAATTCCAAAACTATTCTTTATTAAGCTAATTATAACAAAATTGACAAGCTTGACTAATAAGTCTTTTCACCCACACTTAAGTTGTAAAATGCCCTCAATGTATAAAACATTCAAGAAGAATGAAAAATATGAATAAAGGAATGGTGAGAATAACTGGTACTCCCCTAATAGAAAAATATTTCCAATCTTGTCCAACATCATCACATTTTATCCACTACTAGTGAAATCTTTTCTACTCTAAAGCAAGGGTTGATGTTGTCTTCATAACATATAGAACTCCATCAAATCATAATTATCAAAAATAAGGCTATCAAATTAGAATTATAAAAGTAAATAAACTACTGATGAGAATCTTACAAACTACTTAATCAAAACAAAAACTTAGTTATTGGGTTGCCTCTCAACTAGCACTTCTTTATGAGTTTTGTAGTTGGACTTCTCAATAAGCCCATTTTCAACATGGATATATTATTTGCAACTTGCATACACTCTTTGTCCCATATAAAAGTTTCGTAACTTGTAAATAGGCCACATAATGCATTATAATAATGATATAAGGTACAAATTAATAAAACCATTTAACTCCATTAATGTCCTGTTTAGTAACAAAATGTCAATATAATAAGGAATTACAAAACTTCTTGTATCTTCGATTAACTCCAATAGTTTGTTTTGTGGGAAGTATGTGCCCTCTCTACTTAGGATGAATATCATTAATTCCTCGATAGCCTGCTTATTTTTCTTCTTCTCTTTATCTTCCTCTTTCTCCTCTTCCTTCTCATCTTCCTTATCTTCTTGAACAACATCTTCCTCTTTTATCTACTCCATTGAATCTTCGTCCTTCTCTTATTGAACTGCTGCTTCCTCCATATATTCAACCTCTGGCTCCTCTACACTCTAGAAAATTAATGCAGTAATGTGATCCATTTAGTTTAATTTGGAGTATTTAGATGAAGCAACAAGTTTTTCTATTCTATAGAGGGCAACCTCTTATAAAGAAATGCTTTTAATGAGGACATCTTTAAAATGCTCCTTTTCCTCTTGCTACTATTGTTCTAGAAGTCCAGATGAAGTATAATCGTTCCATATATAGTTATAATAACTGTTCCAGTCTAGATTATAAATATTCTCATATGGGGTATCCTAAGTTCGATTCTCTATGTAATTCGGATGATCCTATATATAGTTCAATTCCTGAAATTCATGATTAAGGTGATTACCCCCATAAATGCCACCACACACTATAAATATCGATTGAGATTTCGAATATATGTCACCATGCCTCTCATTCAAAGCTTCTAATGCTGCTATAAGCGATGACATACCATAGTCCTTTTAAGAATATTGTCCTCTCCATCCTTCCATTGTGTTTGGTGCCTATAACAATGACCACCTAAATCCTTAAAATAAGACACAAACATAAGCTCAAGAAAGAAAGTTATAAGTAAAAAATAACTACAAAAGAAAAGAAATAAAACTACCTAAAAGGAAAGATTTTTCTAGTATCTTCAACAATTGTGCCAAAAACTTGATATTTAATTTTATGTTTTAAACTGTAGGTGTATTGTATAGTTGTAGCTAGTACTGAAAAATATGGGTTGATCCCATAAGGACTAAAATTAATGATATATGTCGTCTTTCTAGTATCTAGCATAATAAATTATGATGTTTAAGATAAATTAATTGCAAAATTAAAACAATAAATTAAAATAGATAAAAAAATTAACTAACTAGAACAAAGAATAAACTAAGAAACAATCAAGGAAAAAAAGTAGTAACTGGACTTTGAAATCCCATCAAGATTTCTCATGCAATCATAATTTCACTACCCAACTTAATCTATTGTTTCTTGGATCAAGAAAATTCTTATGTAATATCACTCTCAAGACTTTTAATATTTATCCTTTAATTGATTAACTGAAATCATTTTCTAGTTAAAACCCTAAAGAATGCATTACTATTCATGAATTTTTTCTATTAGGTTTGACCCCAATTTGTAGGATTTATGTCAATCCATCTTTAGGTTTGTATACAAATGCTTTCAATTACGGTAGATCTATTCACACAAAAGGTTTTTTCAACCTCAGTTGCATGAATAGTACTCTAGAAATATTAATACAAGAATAATTAAGAACATTATTTGTATCTCAACGAAACTGAAGAATAGATTAAGTTAAAATAAAATCACTACAAGTTCTATGCCAAGGTTCATCTAATCCAACTACCAACAAAAGTTTAGCTTATAATCATAACATCAAGACTAAAGAAAAAAATAGAAAACTAAAAGAACCATGATGAAATCCCTTTTAATCTTTATGAAATACACTTTAGATCGATGAAAATCCACCCCAAATATGTTTCCTTGCTTGTTCTTTGTTTTCTCTATCATTTTAGGCCATCGATTTGTGTTTTCCCAAGCCTTATACGAACCCCTTTTGAATTCCCTTCTTTTCACTTTGTTTATCTATTTATAGCTTAAATTTATGGTTTCTAGAGTGGATATGATCGCTTACATGATTGTATAGATGACTGCGTCCCTTAATCTTGCTTGAATCTTCAAAAATCAAGAAGAAACATGGTCCTAAAGAGTTACATGATTAGTATTATGTTATCCCCATGTTTGGTAACACGTAATCATCAAGGTTCCATATTTATTTTACCATAAAAATGAGTTTTAAATTTAGGTAATATGGTCGAAACATGGATTATATGCAACTTATGTTGGTTCCTTGATGTCTCTATTTCTTTAAGTGTTTATTCACTAAACCAACATAGGTTCATATTGTCTTTGTGTGTTGTATATTCCTTGTTTATTTATCTAACAAATATGTTTCCATGTCATTATCATGTTATTCTTGTGTTCTCAAAACATTGAACCATTTCACATCTATGTCACCAATATAGCACCATTATATGATATCATGTATGTATTTTTTTTCAATCGCAAACTTGCATTTAGTTAGACATAAGCAAATAATTTCCCAAATTTCTTCACTTTCTCTCAATAAAATTTAGTATCCCTTGATTTCTTAACCTAATTTAGATTTACCCACCTTAATTTCATCATATTTTCACACACCAAACATGAAATTGTAAATTTTATGTTTAATTTTCAAGGAAGACACAATTATGTAGATTAGGGATTTTGGATGAAATTCAAGCATTTTCTTGTTATTTTTTGTCCTCCATTATGATGAATTCAAGGTATATTTCTCTTTTTAGTATTTCATTTTCATATATTCCCCATTGTAGATTGCATGGATAATAATTTGTCAATTGTAATTTGAGGTATTTTTGGAAATTAAATATGTGCGAGTTGTCTTAGGGTTAAGTTGTGTAACTTAATGCTTGAATTCAGATTGAGAATGGTTATTTGAACTTATGGGATGTAAATTGCTAATTGAGGACTTTCTTGGTATGCCATGTTGTTACTATTGTTTGATTAGATTTCAAGGTTCTTTTAAACTCTAATTATTATTATGTTTGGATGAGAATTGGTTGAAGATGGGATTTTAGAAAATTTAATGGGGTGTGAATTGAATTAAAGTGTGATTTCTTAATAATAGGTTGTTTTTTCTATAAATGGATTTAAGTGGGGTTAAATGATGATGATACCTTACCATAAGATACTAATGAGTTGTTATGAGTTTAAATTAGCAATTAGTGACTTAATTGGGAGCCAATTTCATATAGAAAGATTTTACTTTTATTATTTGTTAAGTTATTAATTGAATTACCTTTGAGTTTAGGTGTTATTATGGACTCACCTTAAACCGATCTTTTTTATTATTTGTTGAGTTATTAATTAAATTACCTTTGAGTTTAGGTGTTATTATGGACTCACCTTGAACTGATCTTTTTTTAGACTAAGTGAATTATTAACCTATAGTTTTAATGATAACAAAATATAATATAACTAATATTTTGTCTTATCCTTGGTTATATTAGTAAGTTAATATGTAAAAGATCAAGATTTAATAAATTCACTTTAATCCTTTTTGTAATCTTATCTTGATTATTGGTTTTATCTCTCTATCCTCCAACTTCTCCATGCTTATTTTGCATATGTTTTTTCATCATAGCTCAACTATTTCCTTTGCTTCTTCTCCTTGTTCTTCCAATCTATTAGCTCTTATTGGCTCTTCCTTTTCTTCACTCTTACTTGACATTAGTGTTTGTCTTTTAAAGGGGAATTTTTTAGTTTCTCACTTATTAATTAGTTGTTGCCTTATTTACCTACCATTTTGAGAATGGTCTTTTAAACTTGTCTAAAAGGGTGACATAACTCTTTTTCTTTCTAATATATGGAACTTGTCATCTCTAATCCTACATAGGTCTCCCCTACATAATCCTTAAAACTTTCCACTTTTTCCCTCTCCTTCAGCCTTTATGTAGGCTTCTCCCAGTTCACCTCCATGTCAAACCAGTTTATCCCTGACCCTTTAACAGGCTCATTTATAGATATTGTTCTCTCTGATTGTACTTTAAGCTCTAAGGAAACTTAGGTTCCTTAAGGACTTACTAGTTTCAAGCCTCTAAACTTGAAGTTTATAATAGATGAATTTTAACTTCTACTCTTCAATTTATTGCTCCAATTATTATGGAAGGACAATTTGTTTTCTTTAAACCACTGGTTGTTCTTAAGGAAGGATATAGGTCTTGAATAATGGTTGGTTTCTTCTTTGCGAAGCATATTGCCTTCCCCATCATTAAACTATAGGCTATAAAGCATTAGAGAATTAGGGGGCTTCTAGAGATGCTCCTAAATAAGGACCAACTATTCTTATTTAAGTTTACTATCAAGGAAAGGGTCCCAAGATCATAGAATTTGCTTTATTGAATTTCAATATCCTTCAAATATTTCTTTAAATGTGGAGGCCAATGATTAACATAGATGACACAAGAAAAAATAGATCCTACTATATGTTAATTTCCACCAAATTATACTTAAATATTGGTGCGCCAACAAACATCATCTTTAGACTACTATGCATGGATGGAGCCACTTTCTTACATAAGAGAGTGGAATATGCTTAAATTTGCATCAGTATAGTTATGATCATAATTTACCAAAAAAGATCTCTATTTTTAGGTTGGAGGAGGATGACTCCCTATTTAGGGACTCTATTAAAGTCTCATACTAATGGAGACGCCCAATATAACAACAAAGAAAGGTTTGGAGGCCTAATGAGAGGAAATTCAAAACATGATATTGTAATGAAGTAATAGGTTTGGGAACCTCCTACAATCCAGAGTCCATAATTGCTTATGATGAGTCATTAAGCTACCAAGACTCTGATCCTGAGCCTGTTGTTCTATAGGTATTGAAATTATTCCCACTAAGGAAATTAAGGAAACATGTCTAAATAGTATTATTTTTGCTAAGAAATTGTTAATAGCTAAACAACCTAATATTATAATTAAGAAATCTTCTGAGCAAGAAGCAATTTTTCAAACTTCTACTTGCATTGAATATAATATGAATAAACCATTGGATAATACTAGATTCATTGGTCCTAATAATTAAACCAAGAAACACCATAGAAAGGGGCTTCCTTATTGGTTCTCGTAAAGGCTTCAAACCTATTAGAAGAAAGAAGTTAGGGTGAAAAGTAGAGAGTAGACTATCCAAACCACCATATTAGCTAATAAATATTTGTTCCTAGAATGTTAGGAGTTTTAATGAGCCTAAAAAACAAAATATGGTTGTTGATTACATTAATTTAGTCAAGACAATGATGTTTAGCCTTCTGGATACTAAAGTTAAGGGTGATAAATGCTTAAGTTTTTAGATGTTCAAAAAGAAATGGTCTCTTATAACTAACTATGGTGATCAACATCTGAGATGAATTATAGTCGCTTTTAACTCTAATTAGATCAAATTTATCCAATCTTCATCTACTTCGCAATTTGATCATATGTTTTTTAATCAAAATCTATTTCATAAGCTAGTTGGAAAGAAGATGGAGACCAAAACACCAAATATTTCCATAACTCAATCTTGACTAGGAGGAATTCCAACAATATATGCTCACTAGCCCTAGACGATAGGAGGTTTATAACACACCAAGAAGAGATCAACATAGAGGTGGATCATTTCTTCAAAGTTTCCTTGGGTTCCCTAACTCCTAGTTCTTTAACCATCTAAATACTATAATCTTTCATCAATAACAGCTTCATAAGAGAACATCCTGAGATGCTAAATAGGCCTAGGCTTGGATGGACTAAATGGATGCTTCTTCCAAAAGGCATGGACAATAATAAGGGATTCAGTTACTAAGGCAAATGATGAAGGAGATTATCAAGATTTTTATTAGTTTAATCCTAAAAATCTCAATCCTAAGTCCTTATATGAATACTAGCCTATCTCATGATGCAATTATATTTACAAGTTAATTTCAAAGATGCAACCATAAAGGTTCAAAGCAGTTATGAAAACTATGATAAATGAAGCTTACAGGGTTTTCTTAGAGAATACAATAATTGGCAATAATATCTTGATAGTGTAAGAGCTCTTCAAGGTTTACAATAGGAAAAACTACTATAAAAATTATGCTATTAAGGTGGATTTCCATATGGATTATGATTTGATAAGTTGTCTCTTCATTAAACAAATATTAGAAGTGTGGGGTTTTCTAAATAAATTCAGAAAATGGATCAACTCTTGTTCACATTGATCTCATTTTTGGTTTTGGTGAATAGGAAGCCTACAAGTTTATTTAAAGGAGAAAGAAGTCTTAGTCAAAGGGATCAATTGTCACCTTATCATTCATCCTATATATGGAGGCTTTGTCAAGGCTAATAAATCAAAACATTAGGTATGATCTTAGCTTAAAATTCTACAGTAAATGTAAAAAGCTTAACCTGATTAACCTATTTTTCATAGATGACCTACTCATAGTCTTCTTATAGCTTTACTTAGAAACATGTAAGGAGTTAATGGGGTTAGCTCTTAAGAAAGAAGAGTTATATAATCCTTTCAACTAATGCCCAATAATAAGGTAGATGGTTCACTACAATCATTGGGCTCCAAATTTGATAACCCCATTTTGTTCATCATGGATTACCAATTTCTAACAAAAAAAACTCCAATACAGGGAGTGCATCCCTTTAATTGATAGAATCAAAGAAGACTCCATAGTTGGCATGATAAGTCCCTCCTTTAAGCTAGTAGACTTTTTCTTATCAAGTTTATGTTAAATTCATTATATATTAAGTAGTCATCGAATTTCTTCCTAGTAAAAGGATTGGTGAAAACTATAGAGAAAGTATTTAGAAGATTTCTTTAAGTAAGATATAGGGAGGGTAAGTTTAGAGCTAAAGTCAAATGGAATCAGATTCATATACCTTTTGAGGAAGGGGGTCTAGCGATCAATCTAATTTACCTTTGCAATAAAGTCTTTATGGTTAAAAGAATTTGAAGGTTATTGGAGAACAAGGAATAATTATGGACTAAATGAATGCATACCTATTTTCTAAATGGGAAGATTTTTTGGGAAATCAACAGCAAATATTCTTACTCATAATTATCCATTCATATCTTAAAACTTGGGGATAATTTTGGTGAATGAATTAAATGTAAAATAGGCAATGGAGAAGGAGCCTCACTCTATTATGATAATTAGTGTAGCACTGGTCCTATCATTAACGCTTAAAGGGCTCAGGAACTGCTTATAATTCTTCCTATCCACTCTCAAGTTAAAGCTCTTATTAGGGAAAATTAATTATGCAACGAAACATGTACCAAGTCGATTATTACATTTTTTTGTTTCTTCACTTGGAGGCTGTACTAACTAATCATGCAAGGAAATTCTAAGGAATACGGGACAAAGATTCACCTAGCATAAACTGATATAGAATAAAGTTCTCCTACTTGGAATGCCATTTACACTATGGAGGCTTACTATGGATAAGATGACTACCTTAGATAAGTTGTAGTTTCTAAGCATCATTAATAGGTCCTTTTTATATAAATAAAATAATGAGAATCTACCATAATGTTTCTTTAAATGTAACTTCAATGCAACTCTATAAAGAGAAGCAATTAGATTATGTCTTATGGCTAAAGAAGATATAACCTATTTATAATTTTAGTATAGCTAGAGGAGAATATAAGCTTCACCAAAGAAGACATAATGGAATTCCTTTTGGTTTTTGGCTCTTATGTATATATAATATATGTTTAAAAGAAACGTAACGTGTTTCTAAGGATTAAAAAGAGGCTAAAGAGAATTTATGGAGGGGATGAAGTTATGCATTAGACAAAAGTTTATTTGACTTAACGATTCAGTTAAGTTTAACAAAAGAATAGTGCATAACTAGAGGATCTAATTCAACTTCTAGCTGAAACTAAAGCTTTATTCTAATTACATGAAGCATTATATATTTTTGCCCATTTCAATATACTAAAAAATGTAAGATGAGTAAAAGATAAATGGATGCACAGTGATAGACTAGGTATAGATGCTAGAAGCTAAAAATGAAAGGAAATAGAGATTTGCTTACAGGTGGAGGAAGATTAGTAGCATTTCCTTTACAAAATACTATAAAAAGATTTGGAAGCTCTACTTTAGTAAAGCAACCAATTTTCAAGAACAACTTAATGATTACTAACTTTAGACTATAGCTACAAAACAAAACAAACCATAAGGAATGGTGGCCACAATAATAGCAGAAAGGCTAATTTGATGAAATGCTAGTAGCTTTGAGAAAAGACTGGGTTTTTGTAAGTTTTGGTATATAATCACATGGTTTTTGTTGAGTGAATGTGTCCCTAACAAGTAGACATGTTGACACTTGTCTGTAGAATTGTTTATAATCTTCAAATTAATTCAATTATTTAATTAATATTAGTGAGAAAAGGTGTGTGAATTTAGCTTATTTTGATTCTTATTCATCTAACTTGTGCCTAAACCAAAATATGAACTAAAATAAGTATCTTAGACACATCATAAACATTAATTACTAAGTATTAGGGAATAAATAAAAAACAATCAGGAACTTATCAAGTTCCACCACACTTAGCTTTTGTCGGTCCTTGGGCAAAACTAAAGATCAACATGAAAATCAAAACACTTCCTCTTTAACCATATTTTTTAAGAATGGACAATCACAAAAAAGGGAATAACAAACTATAGCAAGAATTGAACATTCAATATTTTTACTCATGATTAGTCAATAACCATTCCCTTCAAAAGCTGAGCAGTTTAAAGGTAGACTTTGACAAGTTATATTTATAAATAAGATAAATCTATCGATACACTCAAACCGCTTTCACGATCAAGACATTCTACGATTATGCATATCTTTTTTTCACCACTAATTCACATGCATAACACGAATCAAAAGAATTTTCTAGGTTGTAATAAGGCAAAACATTAAGGTGAGAAATATTTGGTCATGTAGTTCAAATCCATCAAAATTACTGAAGTAGGAAAAACACTTACTAGAGTATTGATTGCAAAAATTAACATCCAATTAATTCTTGGTACCATCAGTTACATAACTTAGATTCAAAACTTCACACCATAAACCATATGAATAATAAATAATTAAAAGAAATAACCTATAAGATTAATGATGAGCAATCCAATATAATCATAAGGAGTGAGCCTCCACAACAACTTCTCCCTTATTTACATCATAATCAAGTCACCCATTTTATACAACTTTAAGAGGAAATATCAAATTTTCATTGGTTTATGTCTAACTGCTAGTCACAAGTCTTCTAAAGGAAACCTATATCGGGCAACTACAAAAGTAAAAGTACAAGCTCAAGTTACCATGAGTTTTTTTAGTTAATTCTACTATCTAATTATAAATATATAATCCTAGAAGCAATATAAAAAGAGAGAATGTTTATTTTTTTTATAAATGTAGAAAATAAAGAATTAAAAACAAGCAAAAAAAGCAAGTTTCCCACCTCTGTAATTAAAACTTATATTGTCCCCAATGTAACATTAAATGTAAGTGATGGGACATTTAACAAAAACAAAATTTTGGAAAATGTAAAGGAAAAGGAATAAGCTCCCCTTAGGTTGCTTCCCAAGCAGTGCCTTTGTTTACTATCATTGGCTCGACTCATTGTTTTCTTCATCACTTGATAAAATTTTGATCTTTAGGTGTAACCACTTCTACTTTCTCCACTTACAAATCTTCATGAATTGGACAGCTGCATTACGAGTTAGGAAAAAAGATTAATCAGGGTAACAACCATATAAGCTCAGGTCATTTGACCTAAGTTATGTTATCCTTAATGATTCAAAACCATTAGTTACCACAAAGGAATCGGAAACACAACAAGTACGTATTGTATTTGATTTTAGCAATAGGTTCCTACATAAAAACAATCAAATAGAGCATTTAATCATTCTTACACAATACCTAATTCAATAAACATAAGATAACATAGTCAATTAATAAGAGAGAAATAACAACAAACATAATGAAGAGAATGCTTAACTGGGTTCTACGACATCGATATCATCTTCAAATCGGCATTGGGAAGCCTATCCCTCAACAGGTGTCCAATGTATGTGAGCTTGCCTCTCTTCATTCTCTCGAAACCTTAAAAACTTTTTATAAACATTTCAGTCGTCGCAACATTGCATTTATACTAAAAACTACAGTTGTTTAAAACTCACAGGCATGTATGATTGAGTCATGGCAGTGAATGGCCTCCTTGAGGGCTCACGGTTGTGACCTATTGTTGCATGGGGGAGACTTGATGAGTCACGCCCATTCATGTTAAGTCATGGGCATGACAACGGTGGTCATGGCCATGACAATTTGATATATGGTTGTGAGTCTTGCATCTTCATTCTTTTTGGCATTTTCTTGTCTCCTTTTGCTCTAATCCTTCTCCTTCTTACTCCATGAAGACAAGTGAGTGTAAATCTCAAGAAGACAACTCAAATATTGTTCTTTTGACTCACTTTATCTCTTTTACTTTCGGATTGTCCCTAAAATCAAATATGAACTAAAGTGAATGTCTTTAAGCATTTCATAACAATAATTACTAAGTGTTATGGAATAAATGTATAATCAATTAAGCACATGTCACTTTAATATGCCAATTTTAACTTAGAATGTTAAAGGAATAAACTGCCCCTCTAAGCTTTTAGCCTTGAGGGACTTTGTAATGAGGGAAAAGCCTCTCATGGTAGGTTTACTTGAAACCAAAATAAGGTCAGAAAATCTTGGCAAGTTAAGTATTCTGGGCTCTCAATGGAAAATATTATGTTGGATCCCGAATCCGAAAACTTTCATACTTATACATGATTCGGATCCCAACCGGAAAACGAAACAAAAGAACAAAAACAAAAGCAAATCGAAGGCTCGGAATCGAAAGCGAAACGAACCGAAACGAATCGAATCGGATAACAAAGTACG
>JAOSBP010000008.1:18125183-18142512 GCA_027563825.1 Erythroxylum mucronatum
GTCGGATTAAATGGGCGGTTGGGATGGATTGCGTGGTCGTCCATCCCAACTCGTCCTTAGTATATATACTTAAAGAAGTAAGGAAAGCTTAAAAGTGTCCTTTCTTAAAGTCCCTTCTTAATATCGATAGCATCGTTGACAAAAAGGGTCTTTAATTACCCAAAGAACCAGTAAGCACTTGCAGATTTTGTGACTGGTAATAAAAAGTAGGAATTAGCGATGAAAAATTATCAACTAAAAAGAAACTATTGTAAATTACCGACAGAAACGGTAACATTGTCGGAAAAAATTTCGTTTAGTGGCAGTACTAATATCAGTCGCTAAATGTGGAGGAAAATTATCCTGGCAACATTTGTGACGGACTTTAGCGACAATATAAAATACTCGTCAGTAAAAGAGGCAGTAATTGTTGGTGAAATAAAAAATTTTTGATTTTTCGTCGGTAAATTTTCAAAGTAAACATCGTCGTCTACTTTGATAGGAAAATTTTTGTTTAGCGGCGGTACTTATATCCTCGCTAAATATGAAAGGAAATCGTCCCGGCAAAATTTGAGAAGCACTTGAGTGACGATATAAAATGTCAGTCAGTAAAAAAGGCAGGAATTGTTGACGGAATAAAAAAGTTTTGAGTTTACCGATAAAAATTTTTCGTCGGTAAATTTTCAAGGTAAACGTCATCGTCTGCTTCGGCTTTAGCATTTTAAAGTTAAAGAAAACGACATCATTTGGATGAATAGCATACTTGTAGTCATTTTATATGAATTACAAATACTTATTATGTACAAAATAATTTTTTATTATCAATTAAGATAATTTGTACTTTATATCATCAATCAACTTTCTATTTTAACAAATTAAATGTTGAAATAAATCAAAAAAAATTTGGTAAATCAGGAAAATAAATTAATGAAACAAATATGTACAAAAAGTTCACAGACTAGTGCCAAAGAAGGCACAATCAGCTAAAATTAGCAACTAGCCTCGAGACAGTCCAAGATAAGCTTAGGGACACTGTGGCTATGGAAGAAGCAATCCAATACCCATTCAACAATAGAAACACAAAGAAACACAACCAAATAGAACCCAAGCACATATAATCCAAAGAGAGCCTCACTAAGAAATTCCAACCCCATGATAAGCAAACCAAGGAGAAGATGAAGTGAAAAGATCAATCGTGGTCCCTGAATCCAGGGAGAAAGCTACCACTAAGAAGAAACTGTGCTGCACCTCCAAGGGAAGGCATGACAACATGTTCTATCCAATGAGACCCTGGAAAGCTGTGACCTGGAAAAACTGAGCAATTAACTCCTGTCCGGTCTTCCAGTGGGGAGCTAACTTGCCTTGACCGAGAATAGTCAGCTAACAACCTGCATAAAAATAAATGATGAACAAACCATAAATTACCTCCTCTCATTATATAGGCTAAGAAGCTCCTTAACTTGGGAGATTACTCCTTGATACACTCGCTCCAGTTCTTTGGCTTCATCCTTAAAGGTTCAGGCATTACGTTCGTTCCAGATATAGTAAATAGTGGTGGAAAGTAGAGGTGGGAAATGATTTACTGCCGAGAACCTGGAGTTGGTAAACCAGGAAAGGATGGCTAAAAGATTCGGCTGATGAAGGATGGGTAGATTAAAATGGGTGGGGGAATGGTCCCAAATTGTTTTGGAGAAAGGACAATCAAAAAATAAGTGCTCTATGGATTCATTTGCTGAAAAGCACAACGAGCAGTGGTTAGGAGTATTTAGGTAAGTCAGTTTGTCCCAAGTCTGCAACTTTTGCTGGAAGGCTAGCCATAAGGTAAAGGAACACCGAGGTCTATTGTATTTGGACCATACCAGCTTATGCCAAGGGACATCCGGTAAGGGGGGTCGCAAGAATAGATAGGCTAAGGCATTGGTATACCTTTTGGTGGGCCTTGCTAGCCATTCCATACGATCGGGTTGAGAGCTATTTGGGCGATACAAGGGTGCATTAAGGTTCCTGATGAGGTCCATGGATGTCTCATCCAATCTCCAATCATCATTAAGAATGACTTCAGAAACTCGTGCTGTGAACGGAAGCTTCGAGCCATTGATCGCTCTCAGTGTAGAAAAGGTCCTCAGAATACCGCGGGTGCCAAGGATCCTGCCAAAAAAAAGTAGAGATACCATTTCCAATCCTAAATCTGAATTAGGGCCACAATTTGTCCCTCACAAATAGAATCTTTCGCCAACTCCAAGAACTATTATAATTAGGTCGAGCACTCCAAAAATTTTTCCTTCTCAGAATGATTGTATGTACCCATTTAACCCATAATGCTTCCCTATCTTCAAACAAATACCAATTCGTTTTCCTAACAGTACTTGGTTCCACGTAGTCAAGTGTTTAACCCCTAAACCCCCCTCCTTTTTTGATCTACAGATGTCACTCCACTTTACCTTAGCCTTGGCATTAGAGTCTAAATTCCCTGCCCATAAAAAATTCCTAAGCTTGGTCTCAATGTTCTTAAGGATGGAAGTGGGAAGAATGAAATGAGTGGACCAGGAGACATGAAAGGAAGAAAGGACTGAAATTACCAATTGGATTCTGCCAGCATAAGAAAGACTCTTATGAGTCCAACGATTGATTCGCTTGTCAATTCTATCTAAAAGAGAAGCGCAATCCCTCTTAGTGAGGCGACCTGTAATGAGCGGAATCCCTAAATACCAAATAGGGAGAGACCCTTGTTGAAGACCTGAAACAAGTTGCATTCTACAACTCAGATAACTGACATTCGGGGATAAGAAGAATTGACTTTTAGAAGCGTTCATGTCCATGCTAGAAAACATTGAGAAAGTACACAAGGAGTCAAGTATAAGCTGAGCAGAAAACAAATCCACACGGCAGAACATTACGATATCATCTGCGAATAACAGATGGTTGATTTTGAGACCTTAACATCTCCAATGGTATTTGAACTAAGGGTTAGTCTCTGTATTGACTCTCAAATTTCTAGAGAAAACTTCCATACAAAGAATGGAGAGGAAAGGCAATAAAGGGTCACCCTGTCTTAATCTTGACTGACCTTTGAAAAATTTGGTGGGTGACCCATTAACCAAAATGGAATAAGAAGGGGTGGTGGTACATTCTTTGACCCACTCAATGAACCTCGGAGGAAGGCCTATAGCTTTAAGGGTGTTACGAAGGAAATCCCAATGAAAATTTCTATCACATGTTAATTTCTTACTCAAGAAGATGAACACCTAACTCTTGGTTAATTAACTAAGATTATCGTAAATTTCATTATTAAGTTTGACCGTTATTTATAGGATTTATATCAACTTATCTCTAGGTTTACATGCATCTTTTTTTAATTATAGGGTATTTATTCATACAAAAGGATTTCTTAATCTCAGTAGTGTGAAATTATATATGAAATATTACGCTAGCATATTAATTCAATAATAATTAAGAACACATAATTGAATCTCAATGAAACTAAAGAAAGAATTAAGTTAAAATTAAATCACTACAAATTCTATCTTAAGGTTCATCTAATCCAAGTACCAACAAAAGTTAAGCTCATAATTATAATATCAAGACTACTTGAAAAACTTAAAACTAAAAGAACCATGATGAAATCCCTTTTAATATTTATGAAATCCCCTTTAGATTGATGAAAATCCACCCAATATATGTTTTGTTACTTGTTCTTCCTTTTCTTTATCACTCTAGGCCGTCAATTTGTGTTTTCCCAAGCCTCATAAAACCCCCTTTTTACTTTCCTCATTTCTCTTCATTTTATCCATTTATAGCTCAAATTTTGGATTTATAGAGTAAAGACGGCCACGCATATGATCTTGTGCATGATTGTGTCCCTCAATAAAATTACAAAGAAACATGGTCCTCGAGAGATACACAGGCAGCCACACGATCATGTAAAGTTATATTGGCACCCACTCGATCATATGGACTTAACCAAGCAATTGCTAAAATAACTTTAATTCTTCCATTTTTGTTCCAATTTTGCCCTAATTATTCTCCTTTTTATTCGTGAAGGCTAACAAGACCTAAAAACACAATAGAAACAAAATAAGTACCATAATCAATAAGAAACCGCTAAATAACTTTAATTCTGTCATTTTTGTTCCAATTTTGCCCTAATTATTCTCCTTTTTATTCGTGAAGGCTAATAAGACCTAAAAACACAATAGAAACAAAATAAGTACCATAATCAATAAGAAACTCTCAAATATATAATTAAAATGCATTAGATATTGATTAGAAATATAGTGTATTTAGCATTTATCATACATTAACCCTATTACAAATCATAAATAAAGACATCTTGATTCATAGTGCATATAATCTAAGTAGTAGAGATTTGGTGTACTAATAAGCATATGATAATGCATTTGTATAAGAAGAGTCTAAGTGAAATATTTGACCATAAAACATTTTGACTAGAGTGAAACCTGTGAGAAAAGTTTGGCAAATTTTTTGTACTCACTTTTGAATGAAATTGTTATGTTATTTTTTTTCATAATTTCATGTGAACCTCATCCATAAGGCATCATGTTTGCTTGTCTTAATTGAATTTATATATCTTATAGTGTATATACTTTTCTAATATCACGATAAATGAATTAAAGGTGACTTTTTTATTATTGTTTAACCTAGAGAATATATTTGTGTAAGGATGAGTAAAAGCTAAGCGTGGAAGAATTTGATAAGAACAAAATATGACATATTTTTTCCTTTTTATATTTAGTTCTTTATAACTATTTTGTGCCTAAACATAGTCGTTATGTTTATATTTTAGTTGAGGATGTAATCGGAGGTGTTAAGTGTAAAATAAAGTTGTTTGAATAGTTCTTGAAAGTTTCAACACTTTAGAAAAAGAATGGGCATAATCTTTAGGATAAGAAACGCCAAGGATTGAAAGAAAATTTTGAAGAGAATCACAAGTCTTCGTTGAATATGGTTTTCCTGTATATAATATAGATCAAGTCCAAGAAGCAACCCAACCTAAGCCGCGAGTGTGTTAAAGACTGTAATGTTGAAGAATTTTAGTAAAGCAACATAACCTAAACCACCACCGTACTAAAGATCATGTGATAATTCTAAAAGAAACAATGAAATCCAGGATTTGCAGGCATGGGGTTATTACGAGAGACCTTGTACTAATCCTAGAAGAAGCAATGAGATCCACAGTCTGGGCATACGAACAAACCAAAGACCATGTAGAAGTCGAGAGATCTACAATATGGTCCACAACCATGGTCCAAACAGTGTCCTATCACAGAATTGACGCGACACCTCCTATTTAAAGAGCCAAAACTCCCAACTTTTAGAAATACTCAATTGGACTGTTCATCGACGTGTGTATTAAAAGAGCAACCGATGTGTGGATTGGCTCGCTGCCTATGCCAATCACTTTGTTGTCGGTGTTTTTTTTTTTCCTATAACAACCATTGGGTGCCACCATATCCTCTTAGAGGATTTTTTGAGAATTTGTTTCCTTAGATTTATTGTGTAATTACTTTGTTCGTCTTCCGTTTAACAAAAAAAAAAAGAAATCGAAACCCTGAGATGCAATAAACTGTGAAATTTTTACTTGGCTTCATTATTCAATTTATATATTAAGTGCCATTTATTTTTCTATGTTCATCTTTATAATTGCTCTGATTAATTAATAGGAAAGCCTTCTGTTGCTAGACTGATGGCATTATTGGACCACTACGGTTGCTAAATGCTAGTACCCCAGCAGGACCATGCGTTACTTTTTACAGGATTGACAAGTACCTCACTCGAAGACCCAGAACACGTTCAAAATTTGTATTTAATACCATACCCCAATGACCGAAAAGGATGGGTGCAAAATCAAAAGGAGAAAAATCTTAAAATCCAATCCTTGGGCGGATTCAAATTCCCGTGAAGTGTAAAAAAAAAAAGAAAGAAAGGAGATGCGTGGACCTTCTACCTTCCTTTTATATCTAAATCCTTCCAATTTTAATATATGATTTGTTGACAAAATTTTCGAAAGGGATTATTGCCTTGTAAATATGCAATTTTTTAATTTAGAAAGGAGATTCTACATTCTAGTGTAGACAGACAGACAGCCAAGTTCCTTTTCATAAATAGGGCCACCGAACTTTTTTAGGCGCCTCTTGGGCCAACCGGAGCCGATAACGAAAAAGTTTGTGGGGCAAGGGCAACAACCCCATTTCGTGTCATTGCGTGCGCTAACTAACTTTTCAGGCCCTTCATACATAGGGGGGGTCCGACCGTAGACTTCTTTTAGGTTGTAATTGATTAAACCAGACTTTTGTACGTTTTAATTTAAAAATTGACAGGTACTTTAAGAACGTGGATGATTGACAACTTGAAATTAATTAATTACTGGGCAGCATTAATTATTTCAAATCTAGTGCTCATTATTTTACGCCAAGTAACATATGGAATTTATTGTATTTCCGGGACTAAATTTTGATTTCCTAGTAATCTTGTTTAATTGTCTGAATCTAGCTTTTAAGTAAATCTGGGCAAGGACTTCAAGCCATGAAAGATGAAATCCCTGATTGTTTATTATAATATATTTTAAACTACTTGAATGCATCAATAAATTTATTAAGTAAATATTTTATGAGGTGTTGTAATTTGTTTTCATCAGAAAATCCATATCAATTAAAAAAAATCACCAAACATGTCATTTTTTTTTAAAAAAATATACTTTATAAACTTTAATATGTTTTCATACAATTGATACAGAATTTGACCTGAGAGATAGGACAGCAAATAGATACGCAAAATTTCAATTAACCCAAAACTGTTATGGTCTATTTTTAATATTACGATTTTTTATTGTGTCTAATAAATCTCAGTTATTTATTTATGTAGGATCCGCATGAAACCTGCGTGGGTCTCGCAAAATAAATAGTTAAAATTTTATGAGACAGAATAAGACAGAGTAAAACGGACAGAGAATCTAGTTTCCTATTTTTGGCATGTGCAAGGAAACTAATGCGGAAGTAGCAAAAACTTTGGGGAGGGAGTGGAAATAACAAAACAAAACGATTTGGGTAAAGTTCAAACAATGGTCCGTCCCGCTCCGTGCTGCCCCCATATATGAGTCTCCATTTCTCTGGGGAGAGCTCTTCTCTAGTCTAGAGCTTTAGATCATTTGACGGAAGCTTCTCGAGCTCAGCTCTTCACTTTCACACCCCACAAAGGCAGGTTCACTCTCATGTTTTTATCCTCTGCTTCTCCTGTTGCATCTCCGTATTTTCTGTCTGAGACCTACTAACCAAGCGATATCTATTTTGGCCTAATCCTAATTCAAATTTTGAACTATTTTTTTTAATGCTGTTGGAAAATCTACAATGCGTTTCTTTGTGACGTGCAGCTGAGATTGAATTGCAGGTCCAATGAACAAAATCTGAGTTTAACAACCATCCCTTGCTCTTCTACGCGACGAGCAAATATGAATAAAGAGAATGCAAATGCTTCGGAGGCCGCAGACCTCCCTGCTCGAGTGACACGGGCACGTGCTAAAGCCTTTAAGGCATCACCTGCACTCCCTCCTTTTGAACCGGAGCAGAAGCGTTTTTGTCCTAGGCCACATCCTAAACGAGCAGCATCAGATGCCAACAAATCTTCTCCGGCTGTCACTGCTGCTTTTCAAAATAAGAAAAGGGCTTTGCTCAAAGACGTCACTAACAACATCTATCATCACAACACAGTTGTGGAACGGATCAATGCTGCTAAACTTAAGGTAATCATAGTAGCCTAGTCTAGTCCTCATCCGTACATTTTAGATAAGGTAACTAATGCTGATTTTGATACTTGTCAAATGACCTGATAGACTGGCAAGCAGGTTAGAAAGTGTCCCCAAAAGAATGAAGATATGGCAACAGATACCTGTATGGAAGTCCCACCAGTTGACGACGATGATAGAGCAAAGTTGGCGGAAAAATTGTCTAAGATTAAGATGTTGGAAGCACAAGATATTTCTTACCCTTCAAGAAAAGATGTTGCAGGTCCAGCATTGACTTCCAAAAACCCTACTAGTATCAAAAGTCTGGAACGTAATGGTATGCATTGCACTTTTAATTGGTGCAAACATTGCCTTAACATAAATGAGACTCTACCCCAACAATTGCTATGTCTATGCGACGACTGATTTTTCCAGAAGTTTCAATAGTTTGAATTTCTTTTGTCTATTGTCATAATTGATGGTCTTATGGTGATAGAATAGCATAGGATTAGCATTAAAGTTAGATGGTAGTTGCAAAGATTATATCTAGAACATCGTCGCTTCATTACTTCACATGCTCCTTTGGTGCAATTTATGCAGAACAAAATAAGACTAGCACTGTGCTGCATGACTCAAACATTAGCTGCATTGTGGACATTGATTCAAATAAAAGAGATACTCAACTCTGCAGCTTGTATGCCCCTGAAATTTATCATAATGTACATGTTACAGAGGTTTGTACTCAAACAGTTACTCTAGTACTAGTAGAGATTGTTTACTACCATTTAACTTGGAAGACTGATTCTGAATGACGAGCTACTGGTTCTCATGAATCTTAAGATGCAAATGCACTTGTGTTTATTCTATGTCTGAAATGCTATCCTGCTATTGACATGGTATAATTTTTCTTTTTCCTTCTGAAATAAGGCAAGTTACATAGCTACTTAGACAGTTCCCTTTCTGTTTGTCTCAAAATCTGGCTTCAGTGTAGTGACTAGGATTGATAGATTATACTGGCAACCTAAAAGCTCAACTAACTTGTAGCATTTTTTTCATCAGCTTGATCAAAGACCTTCAACAGATTACATGGAACAACTGCAGCATGACATCAATTCCAGCATGAGAGGGATTTTGATTGATTGGCTTGTAGAGGTTAGTGTAGCCATATTTACTGTATGAGGCAAATAATTTTCTGTTGTGCTCCTGAATAAGCATATTAATGTTAATTGCCCAAAGTATAGAGAACAAGAACATGCATCTTGTTGCCTAGAGTTGACATATGAGACCCATAGCTTATCTTTCTTCTCTATACTTAATAATTACCATTTTTATAGGGAACCTTGAACATAATTATGCACTAAGTACACCAATATATTGTGACCACCTTTCTTTCTTAAGTTGCATCCAGCTGTACAGCAATTGCAAACAAGATTGCAAGTGTTGGATCCTTGAGCTTTTCTAAGAGCTTAGATTTATGTTTCTTTATAAGGCTCAACATTCAGGAAAATATGACCACATTAATTTTCTTGTCTGCTAAGTTCAGTTTTAGAAATCAAAGCAAAAGGATGATTGTCTTATTCGTTCATCATAATGGAAAACATATACAACTTATGGTGTCTAACATGATGAATTCAGAGCTGCTTCTGTTCATAGGAAGAAGAAGGTTCAGAGTTCAAATTCACGTGATGAAATTTTGTTGCATACTATGCCCTTATGATTTTAGAAGTTGCCTGAATGTTTTTATGCTTATTACTACCTTTATAAGTTAGTAGTATGTGATATATAGAACTGAGATTGAAGTGATATCTTTTCCAGGTTTCGGAAGAATATAAATTGGTTCCTGACACACTTTACCTAACAGTTCATCTCATTGATAGATTCCTATCCCAAAGTCATATTGAGAAACAGAGACTCCAACTTCTGGGAGTTACTTGCATGCTAATTGCCTCGTAAGTTCTATATTTGATTTCAAATTGAGAGGTACAATATACACTGTTTCTCCAAGCCAACTAAACTTACTTGTCTGACATCCTTATTCAAACAGTTGTGTGTTACATACTTATAAATATCATATATCTTTTTATTTTATGTTAAATTTGCAGAAAGTATGAAGAAATATGTGCCCCAAGAGTAGAAGAATTTTGCTTCATCACGGATAATACATACACGAGAGAAGAGGTATGGTTTGAAGATACTGGATAGTTGGCCTACATATGTTTTCTTCTTCTTCATTTTCCATCTCTCCATTTCTCCATTTCTGCTGACACAGTCCACAAAGTTGTGCATTTGGCGTTCCTTTTTGTGGCCTTGATCCACATAAGGGAAACTGATATCAAACAGTGGGCCATGGAAACTATGTTCATGACTTGATCTACCGTTGGTACTGTATCAGTTCAACACATGTATTGTACCATTTGAACTTCTTCCCATGGTTTCCAGTGAAAAGATGCTTTTGTGGTTCCATATGCAGCCTAGCTGCATTTCGAGGACCAGTATGGCCTATATATTAGCCTGGAGCAGCTCCATGGATAATTCACAAACTATGGTTTACTCTTCATTATAACATAAAGAAAAAGGGTAAACCAGACTTTATCCTAATGAAACAGTTTACAAAAAGACAGAGTTTGAGGTTAATGCTTTCCTTTCAGATTGATATTCGTGAGAATGGCAAGGTTTTCGCAATTTTCTTGCTTAGGTTTTATTTTGTGCACTGTTAGGCCAGTTTCCTAATGCAGCACAATGGCAGGTGTTAAAAATGGAGATTCAGGTTCTGAATTTGTTGCATTTTCAGTTATCTGTTCCAACAACAAAAACATTTCTGAGGTAACACATTGACAGTCTCCAGAAAATCTTTCCAATTTGTATTGAAATGACTTACGTTTCCAATCCTGCTGATTGAATTTCAGGAGATTTCTTCATGCTGCACAAGCTTCTTGCCAGGTGATTTCAATTGAAACTTTACTCCCTAATGATTCGTTCAATAAATTACCAGGAATATAATATATATCTGATAACGATTTTAATTGTTCTGATATAAGGTTCCTTCTGTTGAATTGGAGTTCTTGGCAAATTATTTGGCAGAGCTGACTCTAATTGACTATAACTTCCTCAAGTTCCTACCTTCCCTTGTTGCTGCTTCTTCTGTATTCCTTGCCAGATGGACACTTGACCAATCAGATCACCCATGGGTTTGACCATTTTATTCTCACTTTGAGATTTTGTTTTGCTTTCATGTCTTTTTCTCACGAGAAAAATGTGAACAAAGCCTCTGCTTACTTCTGGCAGAATCCTACTATGGAGCACTATACGAGGTACAAGGCGGCCGAACTGAAAAATACGGTACTTGCACTGGAACATTTGCAGCTTAACACTAGTGGTTGCTCCTTAAATGCTATACGTGAAAAGTACAGACAACAAAAGGTATCATTGTGCACAATCTAGAATATATTATTTATTTATTATGTTTCAGTTGATTGAACGTAGGATTTATCACCAGCACGAAATTAGATGCTTTAAAACCACAAGGATAGTCAAGATAGAGGTTGAATCAAGTTTTTTTGAGTTGTTTTCGTCATTGGAAACAAATTAACTTCAAAAAGTGATGAATCTAGGCACTTCTAAGTGTTAAGCGTTGATCATTTCTGCAATCACAATAACATGATGACCGCTTCTGAATTTCAAGATTTGTCAATTTTCTCAAGGTTTCACTTTTTATGCCATGACAGTTCAAGTGCGTGGCATCTTTGACTTCCCCGCAGCCTGTACTATCACTGTTCTGAAGATGAATAGCCGATTCACCTTTAGAAGCGCCGTAGGTATCATTTGATCAAGTTGACAGTGATCCCAATTTTAACCATTTTCAGTAAAGTTCTTAAATTTTACCCCTTTGATCTGTAGTTGTTGTAGAATCTGATCTTGTTCTGGTTCTTCCAGACTCGAGAGTCATTGTAACAAGAAATTATAAATGTAACACATTAGGAATTAATTTATAAGCCTGAGCAAAACCATACTTGTAAACGAGGAAAGTTTCTGGCAACTATATCATCTTATGATGACCTCCGTCTCTTGTCTTGGTTCCTAATAGTAGGTGCTTTGGTTACTTTGTAATGAAATTGGTTAAAGCCATGTAAGGACTTGAACTCTAATGTTTTAGACGATTTAATTTTAATGCTAATATTTTTAAAATGTTCAAAATAAACTTAAAAATTAAATGTGATATTTTTTAAAAATTAATTAGTAACCTTAGTCGGTCACTTGCTGCAAGGAATGGGTCCTCTGACTTCAAATCGTCACCCACATTCATGACTAGATGTCGACACATCGATTCATGCCGGAAGAAGCCCAGGTCGATTCGAAAGCAAGTTTAGCAAATTGGCGGTTACTATATCGACAAAAGTTTTATTAATATAAGCTCATTTAAATAGACGCTTAAAAGCATTTGAGAAAAATTACTTGAAAAAATGGTCCAATAAGATTTTCTCTTATTTACAGATCAAAACCAAGTCTAGAAAGTACTGTCGGTAAATAAGATTAAAAAATCAAATAGGATAGATTAAGAATTCTAATTAAAAACTTAATTAAAATAAGTAAGATAGAAAAATAAACTAATTCAAAATATTAATTATTTTAAAATATTTAATATAAGTTGTTATCTTTTTTTTTCTATTTACGGACTCCTTTTAAACTTTTAAAAAATATTAAAATATTAAAATGGAAATTAAAATTTTTAAACATTAAGTTTCAAACTATAATACGATTTTTTTTGAAGGAAAAACACAACTTCAATTAATCAAAACAATCCGCGATACAAACCGAAGAAGAAAACGAAAGCATAAAATCAGAAAAAAAAAAAAAACGAACTACGCGCTAACTTATGAGCTAAGACATTAGAATGACGACTTAGCCACACGACTCGAACATCTTGCCTTTGTGCTAAAAGCATCTTGCAATCATTAATAATCGAACCGTACTCGGACCAATCCGAATCATGGTTATGAAGCGAAAATATCACGCCTTGTGCATCTGTATGCACCATGCCAGGCCCAGGACAACGCTCACTAACTTGCTCCAAAGCTCGCCTCAAAGCCAAGGCTTCAGCCACCCTGGGGGAGAAGAAACCACGACGAGTCGAAGTGAAAGCATGAACAAAACCACCATTAGCCGAACATGTTACTGCCCCAGTACCCATACGACGTGAAGCCTCACAAATTGCAGCATCCGTGTAACACCTCCAGCCACCACTCGAGACGTCACCATGGGCGACCGACGTAACGATCAGACAAAGAACTGGCTGCCTTTGCCGCTGTTGCGCCTCCACCCATTCACATTTGTAGTCTAAAGCTTGCTGCATAAGAACACCAGCAGGTACACTACACTAGTTCCACACCACCTCATTCCGAGACCACCACAAACACCAACAAAGCATCACAAACTCCTTCACTACCGCCAAATCCCCTGCCTGACAAAGAGTAATAAAACATGCAGTAAATGGCAAAGCTAGAGTATTACCACCCCGTCCCTATAGCTGCCACACACAACAAAATATTCATTTCTATTAATGTTATTTTTCATATATTTCACTTATAAATAATAACCACAATTAATATAAAAAATTGTTTAATCTTCATATATATATATATGAAGATTATATATATATATATTATACTTAAAATTTTACAATTTATTAGATAATAAATAATAATTACCTCAAAACATCAAATAAAAAGAATAATAAGATTTCATGACTCCGTAAACATTACAATAAAAGTTCATATCAAGGAATACAATCAACTAGAAGTAAGACTTGAAATAAAGACATTTGTTGTTAAAAGTTTTATATTTTTATTGCATTTGTAGAATCTAACATATGTATTAAATATAAGCGAATTAAAAGAAAAGAAGAAATGAAAAACATAAAACTTTATTCAATCGAATATTTACTCAAATTGCATTGACCATAATTCTCATTTGACATAAAATATTTATAATTAAAAGAAGTCTCATCACTACCATCATTCAAATTTATTATACCAAATGATATGTCAATACTTCTCATTTAAGATTATTTTCCAAATCACTCCTATCTATCAAACCCAATTCATTAGAAACTTTGTCAACTAAAATATCGATATGATCAAGGCAAATTAGATCTCTTAGAACCACTTGTTTTATTAAGAGTCCTAGTAAACAAATAAAATTAAATTACCAAAAAATACTAGAAATTATATTTAACTTAATAATGATAGTAATATACCTTCTCGAAACTTTAAATTGTATCGAACAAAAATCAAGTTGTTCAATCTTTTATGTTCTAATCTATTCCTTTTCTTAGAATTGATGAATTTAAATGTATTTTAATTTCTTTCACACCCTGTTACACTTACACGTTAACTTAGAGAGGTCAATGGACTAGATCGGGCCCAGGCTGGCCCGGCCCGACTACGGGTTGATTGGCCCGTGGCTTAGCCTGCCATATATTTTTTCTAGAAAAACTTCAAAAATGATATCATTTTGCCCGCCCGTGGCCTGGTCAACCCGGACTGGACCTGTTTTGACATCCCTATATTGACTCAAAATTTAAATTGTAAACCTTTGAAATTCTAGAATACCACTTTTGAATTGGTCTCATAAAGTAACTGTAAGACAACAAAAGTAACATTATAAACAAAACAAAATGATGATTAATTTCCAACAAGTAATAAAAGTGAAAAAAAATGCCTAGATTAAGTTTGTCTCTTTGACGAATTGCAATGAGCAGTCCAAAATCACCGAAAGCATCCTTATAAAGCTCCTTTTGTGAGCTTATGAGACCTTGCATCATCTTATAGGTAACAATTATTGTAATAGTTAATATCATTCTCCTATTACTTAAATTCTTTTTGTAAAACTTGATCTAAAATAGACACTAGGATTTAAAAATGCCTCAGCTATAAACAACGAAAAGTAAAACTATTTTTTTCATCTCTCACTGATGACTGTAAGATAAGATATGTATAAAGAAGACTTATTTTTTAGGTTGTCCTTGATTGTTTCTTTCGCCCTCTTTATGACATCATAAAAATAACCCATTATTACCTTCTTATCACTATAATCCAAATAAAATACTCTCATTAAAGACATAAAAACCCATATTACAAATTGATATTGGGATCAAAATTCATGATCTTCCAGTATAATTCTAAACACCTTCACTCTAGCATTAGAGTTGACATATTGATATGTTGGAACCCCACTCTGGTGAGACACGTGTCTGACGTCCTACATGACACCTGGACGCGCAACCCACGAGGGAGGGATTCCTCACTACAGAAAAACTCAAATCAAACTTAATTCACTTACTTCCGAACGGATCTTGATAAAGTCACCCTAATCTTCCTCTATAAAATTGATCTGTTTAGGGCCCACAATTAAATCTGATTCCTAAGATAAAATGAAATTCCATGTCTCTAGATTCATTAGAAACAAAAATCTCCTCAATCGAATCTCTATAGAACGAGAAATTGCCCAAATACAGAATTATATGCAATATCTCCACACTTGACTCTCTTTAATTTTATCCGTAAATCTCAACTCAAACCCAAAAATTTTAAATTTTTTTCATAAAAGGGATAGAAAATTTTTCTTCAAAACCAATGCTTCGAAAACCGAATAAATCGGAGGTCAAACAAAAAAGTTACACGCAAAAGAGTGAGAGGAGGTTGAATTTGGAAAAAAGAAAAATCAGAAAATAAAATTAACAAAAAATAAAAAAAATTAAGAACTTACTAACGGTTGCTCGCAATTGCGAGTGCTCACGATCACGAGCCACTGGCCTGGGCGAGGCGCTCACTGTCGCGAGTGCTCACAATCGCTAGACACTCGCCTGGGCGAGGCGCTCGCGATCGTGAGAACGCTCGCTGGGCAAGACGCTCGCCCTCGCGAGGGCGCCTGAGAGTCCGAAAATCATTTTTTTAACACAGAAAATTCAAAAAATCGTAACTTTTTATCTAGAACTCCAAATTTGACAAATTTGGTATTAATAAAAAGCTAAAAGAAAACCCTACAACTTTTATGCAGGATTTAAAAACTAGTTTGGCCCTTCAGAGGGTCAAAAGTTGCTTCAAAGTCACTGCCCAAAATGAAATTATCCTACACAATGCCAAAAGTTTGGAAGATCATATCTTTTAACACAATAACCTAAAAATGTCACATTTTACCTCACTGAAAAGATAAAAAGATGATTTACAAATTTCATGAAGGGTGCAAAAATCAATTCAGTCATTAAAGGAGGTAAAAACTCACTCAAAGGTACTGCCTATAAATGACCATATGAACAGTATAATGCCTATGTGAACAGTAGCTGAAATTTTCCAAACCTCATAACTTCTTATTCCTAACTTCAAAAATTGCATATTATACATCAATTGAAAGGGAAAAAGACAATCTACATCTTTTATGAAGGATGCAAAAATTAATGAAGGCGCTAAAAGGGTGAAAAATCCATCCAAAGTTACTGCCCATAAAATGATACTTCAATAGTAGCTGAAACCGTCCAAACCTTATAACTTTTTCATCCTAAGTCCAAAAATGACAAATTATATACCATTGGAAAGCTCTAAACATGTACTACAATCTTCAAGAAAACCTCCCAATCCAATTCAAACACTAAACGGGTCTAAAACACAAGCAAAGTTTATGTCAAAGTTTTACAAAAATTTGACAGCACCTACCCTAAAAATCAACTAGCCAAAGACTTCAATCTTCAACCCAAACTCAAGTACCTGCATAACACTTCAATTTTTACAATCTTCAAACTCCCAAATCACAAACCAATCCATACAAACCCATAATCTAACTTAAATGGCAGCAACCTCAACTTACTATTTTTATCAATACAAACCATACAATCTTACATGTTTATAAAACATATGTAAATTACACACATTACATTAAAAACCAACACTCTTGCATTTACATGAAAATTAAAAGTTATTACAAAGCTTTAGAGGACATTTTAGCGCGAATATATCGAAAGTATCAAAGGACAAAACACAAAGAACATCAATTGTCCAAAATGCTATTTAAAGTTTTGTTTTCTAAAATATGACTTCAAAAGCAAAATGCATCGGAGTAATGCCCCAATCCCGATGCGGTAACTCGGTTTCTCGCTCGACGCCTGCGGATAGGAAAATGGGGGGTGAGCTCGACGGCTCAGTGGGTAACAGCTTAATAATTAAGCATAAGTAAAAACATTCTTTATTCATTTATTTTCAAAATCAATATCACGTTGATAAAAACCTTTTCAATTTATCAAACCTCTTCATAAAATTTATCACATCAAACTATTTACAAATCAACATATCACATAATCACAAAAAAAGTGGTTCGAGTGGATCCGAAACAGAACGTACTACACATCCTGCGAAGCGGTCATGTGTAGTCGTGAACTTATGGGAGTCCGTGAGGAGTTCCAATGCCACTAGCGAGCAGGCGGGAGAAGCATATAATTAGACAGGTGCACCTGACTCTTAAGGGACCACCACAAACCCAAAGAAAGCATGCATATCACATAATTCACACAATTCATCAAGCTTAGCCACAAAGGGCCCTTACAATCAGTCACTTTCACATAAT
>JAOSBP010000008.1:18142612-18155338 GCA_027563825.1 Erythroxylum mucronatum
ATTTAATTTTAATGCTAATATTTTTAAAATGTTCAAAATAAACTTAAAAATTAAATGTGATATTTTTTAAAAATTAAGTAGTAACCTTAGTCGGTCACTTGCTGGGAGGAATGGCCGAATGGGTCCTCTGACTTCAAATTGTCACCCACATTCATGACTGGATGTCGACACATCGATTCATGCCGGAAGAAGCCGAGGTCGATTCGAAAGCATGTTTAGCAAACTGACAAAAGTTTTACTGATATAAGTTCATTCAAAGAGACGCTGAAAAGCATTCGAGAAAAATTACTTGAAGAAATGGTCCAATAAGGTTTTCTCTTATTTACAGATCAAAACCAAGTCTAGAAAGTACTGTCGATAAATAAGATTAAAAAAATCAAATAGGATAGATTAAGAATTCTAATTAAAAACTTAATTAAAATAATTAAGATACAAAAATAAACTAATTCAAAATATTAATTATTTTAAAATATTTAATATAAGTTGTGGACCTTTTTTTTCTATTTACGGACTCTTTTTAAACTTTTTTTAAAAATATTTTTAAATTAAATATTTTTAAAATATTAAAATTGAAAGTAAAATTTTTAAACATTAAGTTTCAAACTATAATACGATGAAAACGATAAAAATATACTTTTGACTATCAGAAGAATAAATGCCACTAAAGTAATAACCTCTTAACCTTTTTCAAATTTAAAAGGCACTGAATTCACAGTCCCATTCCATCCTATCAAAACCAATATCAACGGTCTCAATGAACCTATCCTAATCTTGAATGAGCATGTTGCGAAATTGGGAGGGATCATATCATATCCCAATCGTAACGAGATAATTATAAATTTTGTGTATTTTGATTTCTAAAAAATAAAGACTATTTTAATTCTATGAAATTATTAACACATAAATTATAATAAAATATAAATCTTAATTTGTACTTTCTTATAAAGCTTGATCGTATTTTTGTCGTATCTTTTGAACCATTTTTTTAAATTGATCCATCTCAATTACTATAGTCATACAAGTGTCTGACTTCTTAACAATACCTACAGAATATGTTAAGAGAATCCTTTAACTTTTACAGAGATAGTTAAGCAAGAAGTGTTAGCTTTATTAGAGTTTAAGCTTATTTGTAATAGGTGTTGAGCATTTTAGTAATTTAATTAAAATTAAACTCTAATTTTAATTAAACTTTAATTAAAATTATAAATAAATTCTAATTAAATACCGGTTAGATCTAATATCTCATATTGATCATTATTTATTAAATATCTCATATTTAATAATAAAGTTTCTTAAACTTTATAATCAAGCCTAATTTGATTAAAATGTCTTTGCTCTCTTCAACTCATTCTTTATGTGAGTTTCATTAGATTCCCAAATATGTTGGCAACAATTATAAATCATAATTCTAATTTATAATTAGAATTAGATAAATTAAAACTCTTTTTAATTTATCCTTAATTCTCTAATTAAACAATTTATAATCACAAATCAAACTAGCATCTATCAACATATTATGACCACTCAAATATTTAATAATATCAAAGTGATTTTAACTAACCTTTCCGTGTATAATTTTTCTGTATAATTCAATCATTTCATCTAATGCTCTGATTAGACATAGAGTATGAGATTAATGTCTACTCTATTTTGAGTTTAATTATATTAGTTTTCTGTCATTAGCTATTAATTCAGTTAATGACATTTGTAAACTATTTACAAAACGTCATTCTACCTTGGTTAAGAATTTTCTGAATCAATACTAATCGAAAACAATAAAATATTCTCCTTAATTACTTTAGGATGATGAATTCTATCTTGATCACTTAACTACCTCCATATAATTCATGTTATATCCAATGACTGCTTACTAAATGACTTATGATTAAATAGGCCATAAATAGTATTACAACATAACAATCCTTATACACGATAACTTTAGAAACCTCAAGTCAAAAGATCACTTATACAATCATCATGATGAGAATTTTCATAGACATATAAGTAATATCGCAAATAGATTTCTCATATCGGATCTGTTCACTGAACTTCTTCTTTAACAAGCACACATACGTTTATTTAAGTATCTTCATACTTTAATATATGAAATTGACTACTTCATTCATAAGAGAAATCAAAACGTGTGGTAGTCTATTTACGTTTTATTAATCTTTAATCTTAATAGAATAATAATTATGAACAATTTAGAGATAAAATATAAATACAATATGAATCTCATAATTACAATCTCATTATAATTTTATTTGCAATGTATTCTATAAACTTTATCGTATACATCTAAAAATATACCAAATAAAGAATTCTTTTAAATAATTATCACTAAATTACAGCCAAATTTAGACTTAAGGCATAAACCACCAAGCAATCAAAATCCTCATATCGTCTCCTTGCTCTCTATGTTTAGTCCTAAATCCTTCTGCTGGGGTTCTGCTTATGATTGCCTTTTCTTTTGATCTTACCTAATTTAATATTTATATTGATTAAGGATTGTATAGTGAAAAGGGCATTATCTCCTTGGGTATCTTTTAGGGTTAATTAAAAAAAGTTTTAAACTTTACCGAATTTTGTAGTTTTAAGGTAAGTTTTAAACTTTACTGAATTTTGTAATTTTTAGGTAAACTTAAAAAAAAAGGTAATAAAATATTTAAATTTATTTTATTTTATTTCGTAAAAATAGCTTTACGTTAGCTGAGAACTATCAGGAACAAGCTCCATAAGAGTTATTTTATTTACAACTCAATAAGAGTTAGCCCAAAAAGGGAAACTTGAGCCAACCTGTACATGTAACTGAATTTTCCTTGCCTAATATCCTTCTTACAAGCGTAGCAGTAGCTTAAAAAGCTCTCAAATCGACTCATCACCACAAATTCGGTGTTTGAATAAGATATCCGTTAACAATACAATTATTAAAGATACGGGGAGTTGTTGAGTTTGGACTATGTGAGAGAGATGACACAAGTATACTCCTTAGAGTTAGAGACAGAGCTCCATCTGACCTGCAGAGAGACAATCAGTGAAAACCTAGATCGATTTTGGCTACCCAAATGTTGATTTCCTACTTGGAGAAGGAGTTAAAGCTGAAGAAAAAAAACCCAATTGAGAGTTCCTTGTTTTCTCCCTTACTCACTTTATTGTTGACAGTGATGAGGGAGGTATTTGGATTTATTTTCAACTGTTATTTAAACAAAACGGTTGAATTTTGAGATTTTGCTCAATTTTCATCTCATCATATTGATGCTGAATTGACAAATTGGTGGCCATTTTTTTTTGTAAAGTTATTTTTATGAAAAATTAAAAATTTAAACATTCTCGAATTATAATTACAAAATATAAGAATTTATTTTGTAATTAAGCATATCTTTTAAAACACAAAGTGTTAGAAAGGAACATATCATGAGACTTTCAAGGATATTCTTCTTTTGGTTTCTTAGAATGTGAAATCACTTAATTCACAAAAATTAGCTAAAAAACCTTTAAATATTTGTAATACCCTGAGTCATTTTTTTAAAAATAATCTACAACGATAAAAATATTTTTAAATGAAAGAAGTCGACTGCACGACCTTCTCCTACATTAACGCTAAAGTAACCAGTGTTCCATGATGTCATTACAATAAGATACATGATCAAAAGAATGTGCAAAATTACAAAAACTGGCTGTCACAGGATCACTGGAAACAGTATTATAATGCCTAAACAGCACCAGTTTCAGTACATCTTCTTGGTGCCTACACTCCAATTGAGTGGCTCTGGAGGAAAAAGTGCACCAGAAGTTACAAATAACAAGCAATTGAAGAGGCCAGTCGAGTCGTCAAAACCGCAAGATTTCCGGTTAATTGGCTTGAGAGTGGCAGCATTCCCCACCTTCTGTTAGCCAGCCATCACAATTACCTTCTCCTAGTCATCTTTAAATTGATCGAGCCATGACAGATACAGTGCATCATCCATCTCAGAGAACATTTTCTTGACATTTAGGGTTAGGCTGAGTACTGATTGGTTCCAATGATCATTTACATTCTTCTCAAGAGCTGGAAATATGATGGGCAAAATCACATGCCGGTTATGTGCAATCAAGTTGACAATCTGGTCATTGTTCCACAAGAGAAGGGCTCTTTCAGCCACCTGAAACAATAAATTGGTGAGAATGGAGCTAGCAATCAAATCCAAATAAATAATAATCACACAGGTAAATGCCAAAATATATTTGGAATGCGACTATGTCATGATCCAATTATTAAGCAAGAACTTGAATTCAAAAACATTTTAATATATTAGGAACATGAGGAATATAGTGAAATTAATTGATGTAATGATCCATCCTGTTAAAAAGCTCAAGGGCATCAAGTCCACCCCAATATCCTTTGCTGCTGCCATCCTAACACTCAATCATTCAAGAAGTTAGAACTGGTGGAAGAACGTAAGCAAAAATAGAAAGGAGATAGGAAAGAGCTAGAACCTTAGTTAACAAAACAATGGAAAAGTGGCGAGACTTTTCAGACGTGGCATTTCTCATATAATGACAAAAGAACTTTAAAAAGAATGAAAGAAGAATAATGTGTAAGCTTAATCTTTGGCTCTTAACTCCATCGTACATTGGATAGTATAATTATATAAAAACCCATGCCCCAATGAACTCGGTAGATGGGAAGGTAGTACCTTCTTTGGCACCTGGTTTAACCACTGGTGGTGAGGACTCAGACCTTTACTAACCAAAGCTACAAGCTATGGACATAAAAGCAAGGCGGGAAGATGCCATCATCCCTATACCGAGAAAATGCAGGCTTTTGTGTATTCTTAGCCTAGTCCTCGGTAACCTATATTCAAAGCAGAAGAATTCTCTCCAAAATTTGAATGCAATCTAGAAGAACACTAGGTAGCCCAGTCAAGAACTAAAGAAAAATGGTGAACCCCACCAAATAGCTCAATTTAGCTAGCATTGGCACCAATCAATTGGACTCTACATAATAGCTGGATAGCAAATTCTGAGTGTCTACAAGATCTCTTTCCAGAGAAAATTCTCCAGTTGAAACTTGTTCAGACCTACAAAATACACTAGACCAATGACCATTATCCCACTAGTTCATCCTGTATGGTAGCCCCCAAGTAGAGCAAAGCAGAACTTTCTTATGGACTTCCTTTGCCACTTCTATCAATGATCATGGACACATCAAACATACACCTAATGCTTAAATTTCTACAACCTATGGCCAACAAGGTTGCTCCTTTGCAGATTGATGCCAGATACAAAATGCTGGCATAACAATTTACTTATTATGACATCATATCCTTCAACTGTGATGGGAAATTGTTGGTTGAGGTAACCAAGAAGATCTTAAACAATCACGAATATATGCATTTTGAAATAAAAAATCACAACAAACATCAACAATTCTGGTGCTAAGCATTACTAGCCTACTAGGCCACCATCAAAAGCTATCTTCATATGCTTCACTTAAGGTGCGCATATCATAAGACAATAAATGAAGCAAGTTTCCACAGCCCTTGGCTGAAACTGCAATTGAATTATTGACCTGGCCATAGATAAGTTGGGTGGGTGCGCATGTCAAAAATAGAAACAAAGTTACTAGTAAAACCAAAGTGTATATCCCTAAAACATCATAAAACCCTGGCAATAGCTAAGAGTAAAATATAAACAAGGAAAAGATTATATTTTAATGAATGCTTAACATGAGAATAATTATATGCATTTTGTGGTCACTCCATGCACCAAGATAGAAAATACTCTCCGTACCTGAAAGTGGAGACTGTTAATGCAGCACCCTATCCGGCAGAACAAAGGTACCATGATCTTTTGAAATTCTACAATGTTAATTGCTTCCAAAATCTCTTCCAACTCTCCCAGGAACATTACCTCCTTCTGGCTGTTAGTGATTGGCCAGTATTTCAGTATTCCTTTTAGCACCATACTTGCCAACTTAGGCTCCTTCTCAATAAATTGTGTCACACAATATGATAACTGTTGGAAGTAAATCCCCACAGACTTTGGCTTATGTAGAGGAATCAAAACTCTCCACAAAAAGATCTTATGCTCCTCTTTCAACGGTAAGGCAAAACCACTGATTATGCTTCCAAAAATCTCCAACAACTCTGCAATCCCATTATGCTTTTCAGTCTCAAAAACAAACCTATACACTATGTTGCTTATAGACTTGCGAATAAAAGGCCTGTGCACCGTAAATTTCCCATAAACTCTATGCAAAATGGTCTTCAAACAGTCCCTTTCTCTCGGATCCTCTGACTCAAACAAATCAAGCAGTCTCAATATAAATGAGTGGTCTATATACTTCTTTGCTAACTTGGTATCTAAGCATGTAGAGGTGATGAATCTAAGAAACAAATCATAAACAATTTGCAAATGTGGCCATGCAGGATCGAACATTGGCTCATCGTTGTCCTCATTTTCACCCACAATAATCTTATTAGACCCATAACTCGGTGGGAAAACCCTAAACAAATTAACAGCACACATTCTACACATGGCTAAAATGGCAGGCTCGCTAAATCTCAATGACCCAGAAGTCACAAAGTCCACAAGTTCCAGTAAAGTCCGTTTCTTTACATCTTTCTCAAGTGTATTCTTTGTTGGGCTTGAAAAATCAAAAGTTACACAACAGAGGCTTACTTTGCTTATAAAGAGGTTCATCTTCTCTGCATTTTGCACGTCCTTAAAGGGCACCAAAGGCTCGACTCCAGCGACCACGTTCGTGGGAAACACAGCAGAAGAAGTGCGTTTTGGGACATTAGATTTGGCGAAGCTCGTAGTTGATCCATTAGAGCATTGAGAGGAGGATAACCAGTCAGACCGGGCTAACTCAGCTGAGTCCGGTTTCGAGGACTTTCGAGGAAACTTGCTCAAAAGTTGCTTGAACATGGCGGGATGAAACTTGAAGGAACACAACAAATTTGCAAAACCCAGATGAAATCGAGCTATATTCTGGCCATAGAAGATGGGTATGATTATAGATTATAGAATTTTACACGGTACCGTACCCTAAACATTGGTTATGGATATAAACAACTAGTGTTGGCAAAATGCATGCAAAAGCACGCATCTTTGAGGACATTTAGGGTTGCAAAATCAGTCCAGATCTTGAGAGACAGAGAAGAAAAACAAGAAAACTCAACCACAGAAATGGCCGCAAACCCAAAAACGTACTAATCAATCTCTCAACAATTCCCACAGAGGAGAGATGATGCTAAGTAATAATGGAGAAGTTGAACGTGCGTCTCACTGGAGAATCCATCATTCGAAGGAGAGAAAATAAAGTTCAGAAAGAATTAAAGGAGAGATTTTTGTTGGAAGAGGAAATCATGTTAATGAGAAAGTTATCTTATGGTTTTTGTTTCCTCTGCTGTCTGATTTCCATTGAAAGCGGCGTCCTAAATCCAAAGGGAATAGTTTGATTTCTTTCTTATTTTGGCGTATTCTCACTTTCTCAGAAAACTCGCGGCATTTTCTCGAAAGGAGATCTACTTTCTTTTTCCTAGTTCAGCTTTAAGACGACACCCATGAAAAAATTGATCATAACAACAAAACTTCTAGACCAATATTTATATGCTTTGAATTCAATATTAGAAAGTTCGTCTTATGATAGTAACTCTAATATTGAATAAATTAGTTGATTTTTTTATATTTTAGATCAGGGTATCCACCGGTGAATCCAGTGACTAATCCCCTCGCTGGTTTGTAGGCACCTCACATGGTGGGACAGCTGGCCCAAGGATTTAAGGCTGTTCCATACCCAAAGTCAATGATCGAACTCCTGACCTTTGGTTAAGGATGGATGAGTCCCTGCCATTCAACCACACCCTTGGGTTAAATTAGTTGAATTTTAAATATAGTATAAGTTCAATTTTTAATGATACAAATATGATCTATTTTTAAACTGGACCTTTATAAAAATTCAAGTGAAATTTTAAAATTAATTCTTAATGTTAATATTGATTGATAAAATAACATCTATTTAAATAGACTTTAACAATGACATTTAATTAATTAATTTTATATAATAACTAATATTTTTAAATGTTGAATTAGATATCAAAATTTAAAGATTTAACTGATATTAGAATTTTATGATATACATCTATATTATAAATAAAAAAGTATAAGTATAATAAATAAATACAAATAAAATACTTTATAAAACAAAAATAAAGTATATTTTTTTAGAACTTGTTTTTACACATACAAAGGTAATGCTAAAAAGTTGGAATGCCTCTCATTTTTGTAACTCCTTTACATTAAGAATTCCCTTTCACTTTTGTCTCTTGGAAGCATATTTGTGCTTTACTTCAGCCACCGATGCCTCGCCCTTGGCATCAGAAGAAGGTTTGCTTTCTAATCCTAATTCTTGATCATTCTCCTTATGCCGGCTTTGAGCTTGAGGATTTACACCAAGGCCCATGAAGTATTCGCAGAGGCTATATACTATCCCCTTTTATGAAATGCATGTGTATCCATTTAACCTAAATAACTTCCTTTTCTGCGCATATTCTCCGAATCCTTTTTGCCATTAGCATGCTACTGATGGTTCTAGCTAGTCTAACGCCTAAACCACCCTCCTCTTTAGGTTTACAAATTTCCTACCGTTTCACCTTTTGTTGGACTCTTATATGTGAGATATTTAACTCAATTCCTTTAATCTATGAACTGTCCAAGGCAAGTGCAATTATCATTCTATAGTTTAAGGCTTAGAGTGCCAAGTGTCAATCCTATTATATTACCTACAATTAAAGTGGTGGTGATAATTCATATTTAAAATAAAATAAACTAAAAAATATTCATCACAAAGAATGATATTAAAAGAGTGAAAAATTAACCAATGAATTAACGGCACCTGGATTTCCAATCCTCAAGATTTCTTATGCTATCATTATTTCACTAGAAATTTACTCCACGGTTCATTTGACCGTAAAAAGTCTTAAATTATACTAATATCTTTTTCAAGATTACTAACACCTAATTCAAGATTGAATAATTGAAATCTCATTCTAGTTAAAAAATCTAAAATTACATTAATTGATTTATGAATTTCACTATTAAATTTAACCATAATCTAGAAAATTTATGTCAATCTATCTTTAAATTTGCATGCAACTCCTTTTACTTATACTAGATTAATTCATACATTAAATTTCTCAATGTCAGTTATGTAAAATCAAACATGAAATAATATGCTAACAATATTAATTTAAGAATAAAAAAGAGCACATAATTTATTCTCAATGAACATAAAAAATTAAATTAAAATAAAGTTGCTATAAGATCCATCACGAGGTTCATCTAATCCAGATACTAAAAGGTATTTAGCTTATAATAATATAAAACCAAACATCAAAAATAACGAATAAGTTGGAAATCCAAGAAAACATGATTGAAATCCTTTAAATCTTCAAAAACTTACACTCTAGATTGACAAAAATTTGATCCAAAGAAGTTTCCTTGGTTGTTTCTCCTTTTTTTAATCTATTCTAGGGTTCCTCCTCTCATATTTTTTGCCTCCTTCATTTGCAACTCAATCTTGTCATTTTGAATTCTAAATTCAAGTACAATAAGATAAATAGGCATCAACACGGGCTTATTAATGGCCGTGCTCGTAAAATAGATGAACGAAATTCTATAGAGCTAACATATGCATAGACACGATCATGAATGGTAAACATAGCCTCCTGACAAATCAACATAGGTGTGTTTTAAGCCAACATGGGCTTATTCCATAAGAAATATTCAATACACCTCCATACTCTCCTACACGACCATGTACACTATCATGCACTCCTTAACTTAATCAAAATAGCTTTGACTTGTTTGAATTCTTAATAAGACCTAGAAATAAAATATAAACAACTTAATTACCAAAATCAATAAAAATATTTGGATAAAGAAGAAAAATACATTAAATATGGGACTAAAAGTAGTAGTAAATTGACCGCGTGTTATAACGTTAGTCAAAATAAAATAACTAGACTACTACTATAGCAGTGGTGAGTCTACGTCGATCCTACAGGGAGTGTGTGCAAAGTTTATGAAATGAAAGTAACTGGTATTTAGGTTTAACGAGGGGTTTTGGATCTTTTTTAAACAAGAAAATAAAATGAAACTAGACTAATAAAAATAAATTAAAGAAAACATGTGAAAATGATTAAAGCGGAGAATTCGATAGGGATTTGGTTCTTTGATTCAATCTCGGCCTACTCCCTAATTAAGTATAATTCTTTGATTTGTTGTTCTTAAACCTCTCCTAGCAACTATTAATCGTGTGTTAATAATTAACTTGAGTTTTTCTTTAGGTTTTGTTTAATCACGATACGATCATTACTTAAATATAACTACCGATTAAACTAGGATACGATTTCTAAATTTAATTAGGCAGTAGCATTACGAATTAAGAAAATCGATAAATCAAGACAATAACCACATATGATGTGTCATTTAACCTAGGTTATGTTATTCCTAACGATTACGAATCATTAGTCGCTACATATGAATTTCAAAGTAACAATTACAAATTATATCAAAATTCTAGCAATGAGTTTGTAATTAAACGATTGAATAAATGCATTAAAATCATCTTTTCACAATTCTCAATGGGTTCATACACAAATAACCGAACAATAATAAAAATATGATTATCCATACACAATACTCAAATAAATTAATATAGGATAGCACAATCAATTTATAATGAGAGAAAGAAACAAAGAAACAATAAAAAATACTTAACCTGGGTCATCGATGTCGATGTCACCTCTGAACCAGTGTCGAGACGTCTAGCCCTCCATGGATCTCTCCCAAAAAAATGCTTCAGCCCTATCATATATCCCTAGCTGAAACCCTCTGGTTGCTCTCTTCGCTATGCCTCCCTCTCTTCTGTTTCACGCCATTGCATTCACTCCATTTCTATTGCCCCTCCTGTTCTCCTCACTATGCTATGATGTGATGATTACCTTGTTGGGTCACGCATACTATTTATGCCTCCACTTCTTTTTACGGCTGTGTTTCATATTGGATATACGTATGTGTTTAACATCCCAGCAACTAGCATTTTGGTTGTGGCGTGTTATGGCCATGTTGCGTCGTTTTTGGCTAGTGCAGGACATAATTAACATGAAACGTTATTTGCAAAAAGGGAGCTACTGACATTGCAAAGGCGTCGTTTTCTCCTGGTCCATTCTGCCGTTTTGCTTCTCTTTAGTCCTTCCGTATGTGCAGTGTTTTGGTCTTGGTTTCCAACATGTGTTGTCCATTAAATATGCTATCCATTGAATCACTATCTTGCATGGATGTCTCGAGTGAGTGATTCTTTAGAAAACAACCCAAAATATGATGCTTTCGACTCGCTTTAACTTCTTAGCTTCAGAATTGTACCTAAATTTACATATGAGTCAAAGTGAGTACCTTAAGCAATTTTATGTCAATAATCGCAAAGTTAGAGAATAATTTCACAATAAATTAAGCACCTATCAATTTCTCCCACACTTAGCTTTTGGCCGTCCTCGGGCAAAACATAAAATTAAGCTCAAAGACCCAAAATGACTCATTTCCCATATGTTCTAAGAATACATAAAAATAAACAAAGATTAATGACTTTAAAAAATCATAGCAAGAAGTCAACATTCCAAGCTTTTACTATGATCAATCGACATTCATCATCTTCAAAAGCTGAGCAATCTAATGGTAGACTCAGAAAATGTGTTTAGCTAAAATATATCTATAGGTAAATTCAACACCATTCATGATCATGACAATCCATAACTTTGTATATCATTTCATTTCTCCACCATTATAATTAACATGCAAAATTATGAATCAAAGGACTTTTCCAGGTTGTAATGCGGGTAAAGGTAAGGTGAGATGTGTTTGGGTCAAGTAGTATGAAAGCCATCAAAGTAGTGAAACAAAAGTAATACTCAATCAAAAACTGGGTACCGTTAGCTATGACGAATGTAACATTTATATTTTACAGTCCCATTTAACTCTCACGCACCAACCATATGAAACATATAACAATCCGAAGGAATCACTCATACAATTTATGCCAGCAATACAATGAAACCACAAGAGTGAACTTTCTAAGCCAACATCTACCTCATGTTCAACATACCCAAATACACATTCATTACAACTCTAGGAAGATGCATTAATCATGAATAACTTTGTAAACTCATATGTAGTTCCTCCTTGATAAATTTATTTAAACAAAAATTCTTTTTTTCATTCTTTTTCTTTTCTTATGCTTCTTTCTTTTTTCTTTTCTTTCGTTCTTTTCTTCTTTTTTACATTAAAAGAAACTACATTAACATGGGAATTTCAATGATAAGACATAACAAAACATCCCAATATTAACCACCCCACACATATGTACACCCTCACACTTAGAATTTTGTACATCCATAAACTCAACAATCATAAATGTTGTAACATCCTGTTATCCCATATTAAGGGTTAAAACCTTAGAATAGTGTACATGAGAGATTATTGAGAAGTTAAAAAGTGCATTTCATGCTCATGCATAATATAACATACATGCACATGTGAATATTAATTATTGCACACATTAAAATGATTGTACATGCATTCATTGACATTTTTACGGGTATAATCAATTGATAAATGTGATTATATTGAGAATTGTGGATTATATGTTTTGAAAATTGATTTGATGATAATAATTGTTGATCT
>JAOSBP010000008.1:18184124-18198806 GCA_027563825.1 Erythroxylum mucronatum
ACACTCTCTTCTCATCCACACATTTTGTTTCTCTAGAATCTTCTCATTCACATTTTCTCCTTTATTTATAAGCAAGACAATACTTTTTCTTCCAATTATGCACTTAATGAGTACGAAAAGTCCATTTTATCCTTCCTTAGAGCCTTATGTTCTTTTAAACTTAAGTGTCTTGCCAACAATACCCTTGAACATTCTAACATAACACTTTCTTCTAGAAAATGTTCCTCGTTTTCTTAAGTTTCTAATGCCTTGAAAATCATTTAATTTGATTCAGTGATTTAAAAAATATACTTCAAACATTTTTGGACTGCTCTTGTCCAAAACAGTATACTATGCACAACTTCCATCTAGAATTTGAGTGTCTTAAAGACTGACTTAAAATTCACTTTCTTCGGATAATTTGTAACTCTATGTCTCTAGTTTACCACAGGTCAAAAATCATCTCATTTGGATCAGTAGAGCTCCATAAATCATCGAAATACTGAAGTAAGCTCAGTGGAATAACACCAGTTCATATTATTTAAGAGTACACACTCACTGTACCTGTCCCACTCTTTTCACTCAATCTTTCTTACTTCATTTCAGATAGCTTCAATTTTTTGGTGGAGATGTATAGCAAAGTCTTACTGATCCAATGGTTCAAGAATGAAGTCATTTGGAGGTCTAGTGAAGAAGTTATGGTCAAAAGAAGCAACCATATTTATGACCTCAATTAAATTGAACCTATTTTGGCGCGATTTCCATAACTTTCTTTAACAATGTCAGATTGATCTCATTTTTTTACTATTAGAACGAGAACTTCGAGATCTACAACACTTATGAAGACCTTGAAGACAAATTCTATCTTCTAAAGGCTCGAAAATAGAACAGAAGACAAAAGATGAACAATAACTTCATCTTATAACTTTGTCTTAAATGAACAGTAACTTCATCTTAAAACTTCGTCTTAGAACTTTGTTTTAGATGAACAACAACTTCATCTTAAAACTTCGTCATAGATGAACAGTAACTTTGTCTTAAAACTTCGTCGTAGATGAACAGTAATTTCGTCTTACTTTTGCACTCTCCAGAACATCTCCACTTATAAAGATCATAACTTTCAACTCTGATGTCCAAAATTTTCATACTATATACGGTTGGAAAGATAAAAGAAATATCTATAACTTTCTAGAAGACAACTTTGCTAAAATCTATTTATATCAATCCCAAATTTACCCCTAAATTTTGAAGACGAATTCATACACCAACGTACTGCACCCAATTCTTAATTTCATGATGAATTTTGAGATTCTTAGAGACATAATTGAAAATTGATTTCTTCATAAGAAATATAGCCATATGTTTCTAGTTTAATCTGAATTAAGAATAATCTTGTTTGGATAACTAGAGAAAATGTTGTGGCTAAAAGACTGAAGCGTACTTAGTGAACATTTTCCAGATCAACTCTTTATTTCAACAATCTTTCCTTAACACAACTCATACCAAGATCACCTTTTCTACGTCATTTACTCTTCATTCTTAACTTCATTTCAAATCAATGGCCTCCCTAAAGAAAATTATAATCCATGATTAATCATGAACATGAATAATAGAATATACACATATGTACATATCCTTTATCAACTTACTACACATATTCACTTCATTTTTGCTTTCATTTTACTACTAACTTTCACCTTACTTCTTCCTATTTCAAAATCTCTTATCCAACAAAAACACCATGACAAATCATAAATCTATCTATATTTCTCATTCCTTACTTTACTCTTGTCTATCATTTCTTGGTTCAAAAACTTTCATTCATTTGTTCTTTACTCGTGACTAATCACCAAAATTTCTCATGCAATAGTTCTATTCTTCTTCGAAAAGTTCGGGGTCTAACATGTGGCTAGTAAAATCCACATTAAACTACTCAATCCACTGTTTTGTTCGCATCATAATGGCTAACATACTGAGCTTTGTGAAACTATGTTAATATGTCCAATATCTCTTTCACCAAAATAAATATTCTTATTAAACAATCAACACTTATTCGATACAAGATGGGTCATTCCATATGTAATGGTACACTTATACCAAAATAGCTTCCTCTATTGATCCTATAAATCATAAGGAAGCTTACTGTTAGTGACAAAATTTGCTATGTTGCGAACCATGGTGTCGCCATGTTGTCAAGTAACATAAGGGTTTCATCAAGGAACTTTTTATTAATATCATCACTCTGCTTAAATTCACCTCCTTCTAGAAGTGATAAATAGTCTGTGACCACATTCTCTATCTCATACTTCAATGTAAAACTCTTTTAATAGTAATACCCATCGATAAGTCTTGGTTTTGTATCCTTCTTGCTGAAAAGATATTTAAGTGTAGCGTGGTCGGTAAAAATGATAACCATAGAACCCAAAAGGTACGAATAAAACTTGTCACATACATACACCACCGCTAGTAACTCCTTCTCAGTGGTGGTGTATGTATGTCACAAGTATTGCTTGTACCTTTTGGGATTTATAGTAATTCTCAATGGTGGTGTAGTTCAGTTATGGGCTAAGTCATATCTTACTTGTGTAGTATATCGCATGTAACTTCTTATCCTTCCTTTGGCTCAACACGAAACCCATAGCTTGATCTCTAACATTGCATATGACTTTGAATGGGAGTGTCCAATCTAGTGACATTAAGATCGGTGCTGATGTTAGCACCTTATTTAATTAATCAAATACAGATAAGCAGTTATCATCAAAACAAAAGGGCACTTCCTTAACTAATCGGTTCCTTAGAGGTCTTGTTATCTGTGAGAAGTCTTTGATAAAGCAACAGTAGAATCTTATATGATCTAGGAATGCTCGCATGCCTTTGACATTGATGGGTGTGACCTCTGTCTTTGCTCTATCCATTTCAATTTCTTGGTGTGATATTTTATACCCTAACTACTCCCTCATGCACCATAAAGTGACACTTTTCCTAGTTTAATACTAAATGTGATTCTTCACATCTTTAGAGTACTCTGTCTAAGTTGATAAGGCACTACTTAAAAGAGCCTCCAAAGGCTAAAAAATCATCCATAAAAACTTCCATAATGTCCTCGATCATATCCACAAAGATAGACATCATGCACTTTCGAAATGTAGTTAGAGCAATGCACAACTCGACGGGCATTCATCTATATGAAAATGTACCATAAGAATATGTAAAAGTGGTCTTTCTTCGAGATAGATGAATATCTAATTGTGTCTTGAGTAATCATCTAGGAAGCAACAAAATGAGTGATTAGCCACTTTCTCGATTATTTGATCCAGGAATGGGAGAGGGAAGTGATCCTTTTTAGTCACCTTGTTAAGCTTTTGATAGTCTTGCAAACTCTCCATCCTGTGACTATTCTTGTCGAAATTGACTCTCCACTTTCACTCTTCATAACAACCATTTCGCCCTTCTTCGGTAAGCATTGTATTGAGCTGACCCATTCACTATAAGATATTGGGTACATGACACCCACAACTAAGAGCTTCACTACTTCCTTTTTGAACACTTCCTTCATATGAGGGTTCAACCTATGTTGAGGTTCCCTCATTGCTCGTCTTTCTTCTTCTAGGTTTATTAGATGCATAACAACATTTGTGCTTATATCTAACTTTATTAGATGCATAATAACATTTGTGCTTATACCTCAAATGTTAGATACATGTCGTCCTATGGCCTTCACCTGCTTCTTAACAATTGCTATAACTTTGCTCTCTTGTTCCCCATCCAATTGACTGGAAATAATGATGGGTAAAGTTTGACCTTCACTTAGAAAAGTATATCTAAGGTGTGTGAGTAAAGGTTTGGGCTTTAGTGTTGGAGGTTTCTCCATGGATGGTGGTATGGGTGCTTCAGTTCTAACTAATAATTATTGATGTCTTGGAACACCTGAATAGTTTTGTCCATGACATCAATCTTCATGCAAACACTACTTTCTTTCAGATTTACCAAGGCCTTGTTTATGTTGAACTCCGCTTCATCTTCACCAGTTTGAAGTGTTAATTTACCTTCATGAACATCGATTAATGTTCTTTCTGTGTTTACAAAAGGTTGTCCAAGAATTAGTGGATAGTTTTTGTCCTCTTCGAAATCAAGAATGAAGAAGTCTATAAGGGTAATAAACTTGTGTTCTTGCATTAACACATTTTCCACTACTCCAAATGGTCTTTTAATTAATTGATCAGCCAACTGAATTAGCATCGAATTTGGCTTGAGTTCATTGAGCCCTAATTTCTTGAATATTGATATAGGTATAAGATTTATGCTTACTCCTAAATCACATAAGCACTTTGTGAATTCAACTTCACCAACCACACAGGGTATTGTGAAGCTCTTTGGATCCTTCATTTTAGAAGCCATATGAATAATGATGATGGAACTAAAGCTTCCAGTTAACGCTATCATTTGGTTCTTTTCCCAAATGCACTTCTTGGATAATATGTCCTTTGAGAATTTGACGTACTTAGGCGTATATTCCAATACATGCACAAAAGAAAGATTAATTTGCAAAGTCGTTAATTTATCCGCGAACTTTGCAAACTAGTTTGCTCTTTTGTAATCATTGAGGATATGGGATCTTAAATGTATACGATGAAGGGGTAGCATAAGGAGGGTATTCACTTATGTCCACATCCTTCTTCTTTTTCTGGTTTTTCTCCACTGAGTGGGGTGCAGCTTTTGACTCTACTGGTTGTTTAAGTTCCTACCTACTTTGAAATGTGATTGTCTTTAATTTCTCCCTTGGGTTTGCTTCAATATTGTTTGGGAGGCTCCCTACATTTCTTATGGATAATGCATTTTCCAGTTGACTCATTTGAACTTCTAAGTTATAGATGGAAGAGGCATGGTTTTTTGTTACTTGTTTGAACTTCCCTTCCAATCTATTACGAACGTCATCCATGTTTATGAGCTTGTCCAAGATTTTATCGACTTTGTATAATTGGATTTCTCTTGTTGAAATCATTGTGGACCTTGAGTTCAAAATTGACCTCCTGTATTGTTTGACCAAGAAAAATTTGGGTGGTTCTTCCACCCAGAATTATATAGGTCAGAGTAAGGATTGTTCCCTTCTCCTGGACCAAATTATGCTCCTATATAGTGGATTTGCTTTGTTTCATTAGTTTGTATCAAGAAGCAGTCGATCGTATCTTAGTTTTCTTGTCCACATAATTCACATCTATGTTTAATTGCATTAATTGGAGCTGATGAAGAAGCTTTCATGCCATTGCGTTGGCAAGTTAAACTATCAATTTTTTTTCTGCATTTTCTTTATCGAATTAATAGCAATGGCTCCCTTTTGATCATAAAAGGTTGTTTGTTGTCTACTTCTATCCAGCGTCCAAAGATAATTCTTGTTTGCTAACTCTTTTAGCAATTCCTCCACTTCCTCAACTATTTTTCTCATTAAAGATCCTCCAAATTCTGCATCAATGGTGCTTCTTGTGGGTAGATTAACTACGTTGTAAAAAGTTTTTAGAAGAAATTCTTTGAGTAGGTTATGGTGAGGGCATATCCTTTGCCAATCCTTATATAGTTCCCATGCTTCATAAAATGACTCTCCATTACTTTTTTGGAAGTTTTTAATCTCCTTTATTGACTTTGTCATCTTTGTGAGGGGGAATTACTTGTCCAAATTCACACACCAACTACTCCCAAGTTGTAATGTTTATCAGGCTTAACGAATGATACCAGCTCTATCCCTAAGTGTGAAGGGAAAGAGCCTTATCCTAATAGCATCTTTCGACATTCCATGATATGGGAAAGTATCACATATTTCCAAAAAACTAAATGGAGGTTAGGATCCTCATTTGTTAACCCATAAAACTGCATATTAGTTTGCAACATGTTCAGTAAAGCTGGCTTAATCTCGAATGTTTCTACTTGCATCGATGGTCGAGTGATGCCTTGATTTGTAGCGTTAAACCTTGATCTTATGAAATCCATAAGGTTTCACTGCTGGTCTCCTTGCTTGAACTCTTCTGCAATTGTTTCTTTGGTCTTTTCCTGACATCTTGCTCTTCAAATTGTTCATTTTAGTCTTATGATATCAAGTGTTATAGAGTTTTTGTGTTCTAACTTAAACTCCGAGTTAAAGTTGAAAAATTCCTTAGAAAAGAGGAATTCAAATAGTCCTAAACTAAATCCTCTGCAACAGTGCCAAAAACTTGTTGAGCAAGTTTTACCTTTAATAAAAACCCTCAATATTCGCAAGTATACGGATCGTAAACTTATACTATTAAATGTGTCGATGCCACGAGAAAATAGTTAAAACTAAGTGAACCTAACTTTTTCCAAGGTATTGAGATAAGAATTGAATGAAAATAAAGTATAAGGAATTTAAAAAATTTAATGACACTAAGAAAATAATCAAATAACAATTAGCTACCACAAATATGCGAGGAAAATCAAGAATGAAGCTTAGCATTTATTCTATCATTATTTTGTTCCTTTAACGCCTATTGATTCAATTATGTGTTGATTCTATATCTTCTAATGGATTGACTACTTTTTCTCAAGACCTAATCAATTAGCCATAATTGATTAACCATAACTGAATTTGAAAATTTTAGAATTATAATCTCTCAATTCATAACTTTTTCCTTAAGCTTTCATTTAGTTTTGACATGATCTATCGAATAACCAAGTTCTCAAACATGATATTTCTTCCAATGATAGTTGATTTGTTAATCATATGACATATTAACCTACCAACTCTTCTTGCGCAGATTAATCGGATTACTTTTCACTCACACTCTCGATTTAATGCCAAATTATTCAATGCACCATTAACATAACACATAAGTTGTATTCAATGAATTGAAATGAAAGTCACAAAATAATTCAAGAACAAACCCTAATATGGAAATTTAAAACATAATAAAAGTGAAGAACATTTGAAAATCCAGTTTACACATTAAGTTTAATGAAAATAATAGAAGGAAAGAAAGGAAAACTTGATTTGAATCTTGATTTGGAAATTTGGAAATCCTCAACATCTCTCTCGATCTTCCTTGTTTGATCCAATTGGCAAGATGGTGGCCCCTTCCATTTTGGAGTGTTTTATGTTCTCAAATAGTTCTTGATGCTTCTAGGGTTCTTTCTTTCACCCTTTAATCGATTCCAAAATTTCCCTTGAAGCTCAAAATAAATGAAAAATATCACACCTGGGAGGCATTTGTCATGATCATGAAAAGCCTTCCTTTTCTCTTTCTATATCATTGCGTTCTAATATGAGTCATTCCACATCTCCTCCAACTCTTACAATTGTAACTTCCTATACACACCCACATCATCCAAATTCATTTTGTATCTTTTTATATCCCAATACACCTTATGTTGCAACTCCATCGGAATATGACTCAACTTCCCAAACACCATTCTATACAGAGACATCCTGATTAGTATTTTATAAGCCTTCCTTTAAGCCCATAGTGTGTCTTCCAGACTCACACTCCAATCCTTTTTATTAGGATGACCTATTTTCTCTAGGATTGATTTGATTTCTCGATTTGATACTTCAGCTTATCCGTTGGTTTAAGGACGGTAAGAGGTGGAAACCTTGTACTTGATGTGATATTTCTTGAATAGTGTTTCCATTACCCTGTTGAAAAAATGGGTTCCCTATCACTAATGATTTCCTTTGGCATCCTGAACCTATAAAGGATGTTGGCTTTAACAAAATTTGTAGCAACTTTGGCATCAATAGTTTTGGTGGCTTTAGCTTCCACCCATTTGTAAACATAATCGACTGAAAACAATATATAATTAAAACCAAAAGATGGAGGGAAAGTTCCCATAAATTCAATACCCCAAACATCGAAAATTTTAGAGAAAAAAGTAGGAGTTTGGGCATTTGATCCTTACAGGATAGGTTACTTCACCGTTGGCACATATCACATGACTTGCAAAAGATGTATGTGTCTTTCAACATGGAGGGCCAGTAGAAACCACTGCCCAAAACTTTATGGGTCATCTTTTGTACTTCGAAGTGTCCTCCATATGCATATGAGTGGCAGAAGGATAAAATCGAAGATGTTTCACTTTTAGGCACACACCTTCTTATAACTTGAACCGCACAATGCCTCTATAGAGAGGAGTCATCCCAAATGTAGTATTTTGCTTCATTCCTTAACTTATCCCTCTTAGCTAGTGAAAATAGTTGTTCATCTAGAAATGTCTTTCTTAGAGGAATGTCATCTTCTTATTTGATCAAGCAGCTGAGGTGATCGGCAACCACATTTTCTGCCCCTTCTTATCTCTTATCTCTAAGTCGAAATTTTGAAGGAGGATAATCCATCTGATCAGCCTCAGTTTTGCTTCTTTCTTCCTAAATAAGTACCTTAAATTTGTATGATTAGAATAAACAATAACTTTAGCACCTAACAATTACAACTGAATTTTTTCTAAAGCAAAAACCATAGTTCAAAGTTTTTTCTTTGTTGTAGAATAATTTAATTGGGCTAGACTGAGACTCTGTAAAGTAATAGAGGGCATGCAAAGCTTTGCCCACTATTTGTCCTAAAACTGCCCTCATTGTATAATCACTCTTTGTCCTAAAACTGCCCTCATTGTATAATCATTGGCATCACACATAATCTCGAAGGGCAGGCTCCAATTCGGAGGTTAAATCACCGTGGGGGATTTTAAGAGCTCCTTAAATTTGTTAAAGGCTTTCTTACACTTATCATTGAACTCATAGGAGACATCTTGTTACAACAGTTTTCTTAACAGTACGACTATCTTCAAAATTCCTTAATAATTCTACGCTAAAAACCTGTATAACCAAGAAGAAAGCGTAATTCCTGCACATTTGAGGGGTAAGATAAAGAGGAAATGAGATCAAATTTAGATTTATCTACCTCTATACCCTTAGTAGATATAATATGCCCCAAAACTATACCTTGATCTACCAAGAAATCCCAATTAAGCACAAGGTTAGTTTCAATGCATCTTTCTAAGTTAAAAGCAAGATTCTCAAGGCATTCATCAAAGGAAGAACCATAAACGCTAAAATCATCCATGAATACCTCAATGATTTTCTCAATATACTCAGAGAAAATGTTCGCCATACATCTTTAAAATGTGGTAGGTGCGTTGCATAATTCAAATGGCATCCTTCGGTAAGTAAATGTATCGACTGGGCATGTGAAGGTAGTCTTTTCTTGAACTCTTGATGGGATCAATATTTGAAGATAACCTGAAACGCCATCTAGAAAATAATAATACTCATAACTAGCCAATCGCTCAAGCATTTGATCAATAAAGGGAATGATAAAATGGTCTTTTCGAGTCACTGAGTTCAATTTCCTATAGTCAATACAAACTCGCCACTTGGTTTGCACTTAGGTGGGAACTAGCTCACCTTCCAAATTGGCACAACCATGATTCCAGATTTCTTTAGAATCACCTAAACAGGACTTACCCACCTACTATCGAAGATCGGGTAAATATCCCCAGCATTGAGAAGCTTCAACACTTCTTTCTTATGACTTCCATTATCGAAGGATTTAGCCTACGTTGAGCTTGCCTTATGGACTTTGCATCTTCCTCTAAAACAATATGATGCATGTATATAGAAGGGCTTATTCCTTGGATATCTATTATTGTCCATCTGATGGCCTTCTTACACTCTTTTAACATTCGAACCTACCTAACTTCTTGATCCAAAGTTAACTATGTCAAAATGATAACTGAGAGAGTCCACTTATCTCCTAAATAGGCATACTTGAGGTGTGTAGGAAATGGCTTTAGTTCCACTTCAGATGCCTGCACATCAAATGGTAACAAGTTATGGTGAGATTTGGGCAAATGCATAGAGGTCAAATCATACCTTTTTAGAAAGTGCTCCAATGATTCCAAGGTAGCTGCCATTTCAATCAGCACTTCTCCCACTTTAACATTGTTATTGCCTTCTAATTCCATACTTTTAGCCAATAATGTTTCTAAATGATCCTTGTAACTTAATTTAAACATTTCTTGCACCAGAGGATCAATCACATCAAGAGAGACAATGGATTTATCATCATAAGGATGTTTCATGGCATCAAAAATGTTAAAATAAATCACTTCCTCATCAAATTCCATTGTGAGGGTGCCCTCACAAACATCTATCTTGTCTGAATCGCATTGAGAAATGATCTCCCCAATAAGATAGGTATTGAATTGTACGAAGTTTCATCATTTATATCAACAACATACAAATCTTTAAGAAATACCAACTTATTTACCTGCACCAAAACATCCTCAACTACACCATCAAGGTAAGCATTAGTACGGTTAGATAATTGTATGATAACACTTGTTTATTTTAAAGGGCCCAAATTCAAGGGAGCATAAATTGAATGAGGCATAACATTAATTGAAACTCCCACATCCAACATACCCTATTAATCACAGTGTTACCAATTTTGTAGGAATAGTGAACATACTTGGATTTGGACATTTTGGAGGTATCTTCTTCTTAAAAAATGCAGACGCCTTCTCATCTATCATTACCTTTTCATCATCTCTCAATCTTCTTTCATATGTACACAATTCCTTGAGAAATTTTGCATACCTCGGTACTTGCTTAATTGCACCGCATAAAGATATGTTCATTTCCACCTTCTGGAAAATCTCTAATATCTCCTTGTCTTTTTTCTCCTTGTTAAGTCTTGTTCATTTGCTAGGAAAAGGTGGAGGATTAGTCTTAATGATATTAAGGCTTTCGAAGTTTGCCTTTGTGTTAAATAGGGTGTTGTCTTACTTTGTAAACTCCTTCTCGATTTCTTCTTCATTGGCAATCCTCAGTGGAGTTCTCTTGGGAACCTCAATCTCCTTTTCACTCCTCAAGGTTATAACACTAACATTCTTTGGGTTAACCTTAGGTTAAGATGGCAGTTTTTCTCCACTCTGTAGATTGAACCTCACTACCATCTGACCCATTTGGTTTTCCATATTTTATGTACTCAATTTTGTCTCTTACTGAAACTATTGTACACTATGTTGAAACTGTTGTGCACCCTATTGAAGCTGTTGCGTACCGTGTTGAATCTGATGTATACCCTGTTGAAATTGAAGATTTTTACTAGTGAAATTCTTGATAAAGTCGTCCAAAGATGTACTTGAACTGAAAGAGGAGGCTTATGGCCTTGGTTGAAATTGTTATGATCCTTCTGACCTATTATGGAAGTAATATTGTTTCCTATCCCCCCTATAATTCAAGTTAGGATGATCCCTCCATTTTGGGTTATACATCTGGGAATACGGGTTGTACTGGTTAGGAAAGTCCCCTCCTGCAACATTCACGTATTCCATGCTCCCTTCTTGTAGTGTTGGTCACTTATCAGTTGGATGATTTGTATTTGAGCATATTCCGCATGCCTTTAATTATGCCTATCCAACCATAATTTTTCTAAAAAAAGATGTTAGCTCATTTAAACGATGATTGATAGATGTAAGTACTTACCTCGTTTACACAACGAACATTGTTGCAAGAGCCAAATTGTTAAGCATTAGTAGCCATGCGCTCAAGTAAAATCTTGGTTGTGATGGGAGTCTTCTCACATAGTGCTCCACCACTCGCCGCATCAACTAGACTCCTCTCTATTAGTAGCAATCCTTCGTAGAAATATTAGATAAGAAGTTGTTTTGGAATGTTGTGGTGCGGACAATTAGCACATAGCTTCTTGAAGCATTCCTAATACTTCTAAAGGGACTCTTCATTATGTTGCTTTATACTACATATTGCTTTCTGTATACTTTGCATCTTCAATGCTAGAAAATATTTTTCCAGAAATAGTCTTTTCATCTCTAGCTAAGTGTGTACACTCCCAGTAGGTAGATTAAACAACCAATCCTTTGCTGCATCTTTCAGTGAGAATGGGAAAGCCCTTAACATGATTTGCTTGTCTGTCACCCCTAGAGGCTTCATACTTAGATACACCATATCAAGTTCCTTGAGATGCTTATGCTCATCCTCACCTACAAGACCATGAAAATTAGGCAACAAATGTATTAACCCAGACTTAAGTTCAAAAGTAACATATTCAACAAAATTAAAAAATGTAATACATAAAGGCCTTTGGGTTCTGTTTGGTGCAACCAACTCCTTTAGCATTCTTGGATTTGCTATTGTTTCTTTGAATTCCAGTTTTGGTTCTACTTCCAGATTTGATCTTGCATCCCTTAGTAATCTCTATAGTGTCCTCTCAATCTCTGAGTCAAATTGTACAGGTTCTCTATAAGGAGACCTCGTCACTACCATACACTAACACTAGCAAGCGATTAAAGATAAAAAATAACTAAAAGAAATGATTATAAACAGTATATACACAAAACACCAACTAAAATAAAAAATGAAAAACCACACTTCCTGACAACGATGTTAAAATATGACAGCCTGTGTCGAATGCATTGCAAAATTTACCTAACTCTGCATACCAAAAATTTGTAGCTATGGCGAGTTAGGATCACATCCATAGGGAATGTTCGGTTAACTCTTGAAATGACAATAATTGATGTTAAAGAAATAAAAAGGGATTTTTGATTAGATGCAATTGAGAAAAAAATAAAATTAAACAAACACAAGCAATTTATCTAAAACTATAAAAAATGATAAATATGATAAATATATGTGAAACCTGGTTCTCGAATCGATCTCGGCATACACAAGATTAAACAGATTTCATTGTTATAATGCTTTCACTCCTTTCTTAGGACCATTGATCGTGGACTAACGACACATTATGTTAATCCCAGTTTTTCCTTAGGTTGTGTTTAATTAAAATTAGCTCATTAATTAAACATAAATATTGAATAACCTAGAACACACTCTCTAGATTTAATTGGGCAGCCACATTACAAAATGAAAAATGGATCAATGTAGGCAGTACCCTCACAAGCTCAGGTTATCTAATCTAAGTTACATTGTTCCTAATAGTTCTAGGTCATTAGTGGCTACTAACGAATCTTAATCACAATGATTAGCAGATTATATTCAAGATTCTAGCACTAGGTTCGTAATAAAACAATCCAATGAACAAATTAAGATCATCATTACAATACCCAAGTCGATCAACACTGAACAACATTTTCAATCTGAAAAGAGAGGTTTAACATTAAACAATGGAAAGGTATGCTTAACCTTGAATTGGGCATCAATTTCAACTTCAAACCGGTGTTGGGAAGTTTAGCCCTCTATCTTCTCCATGGTCTCCAAGAAATAGCTACTGTTGTCTTTCTTTCTCCCAAAGCCCAGAAATGTGAAGAATGAATTGTTTTTGCTACCAACTTAATGTATATATAACAAAAACTATATTTTTGGGTGAGCTGGCAAAGAGTCACTGGTATGACTTGTAGTGTCACGACCGTGACTAGCCTTTATGGAAGACTCAAGGATATGAGCCATGGTGTCATGGGCATGACATGGGTGTCATACATGGCCATGACTAATTTGTCATGTCCTTGAGATACATCTCATGGCCATGACTTTGCTATTCATTATTGCTTTTGGTACTTTCTTGTCTCCTTTTGCTTTAATCCTTCTCCTTTTTGTTCCTTGAAGACAATTGAGTGTGGATCTCAAGAAGATGGCTCAATAAGTATGCTTTTGGCTTACTTTAGCTATTATACTTCCAAATTGTAAGTAAAATCAAATATGAACTAAAGTGAGTGTCTTAAGCATTTCGAAGTATTAATCACTAAGTGTCATAGATTAAATGTATCAACAATTAAACATATATCATAGGGCTATTTTTAGAACCAAATTAAGTGGGGAAACCCTAAAAGCCTTAAGAAGTATTTAAGGAAAAGCAAAACACCAAAAAAGGGGCTGCACAACATAATTAAAGAGATCAAAGAGAAGACATCAAGAGTAACTCCAAATTTTTCAGATTTCTAAATCAAGACACAAAACTATTTTTATTTCTTTTCTCTTAATATATTTCATTTTGTTGGATGTTTATTTATATTATTAGGATGTTGAACATAATTATGGGTTTCTGAATCTATATTAGGAATTGTTCTTTATCTATTTTGTCAGAATTTATTCTTATTTAATTCAATAAATATACCCATGCTTTGTAATATTTGTTATGCTTATACTTGTATTTAAATTGAGAGATTGAATCATGTTATTTTTGTTAAGGTTTACAATGAGAATTGGTATCTTAATAGACCTAGAAATATTAGATTAATAAACAATTGAAAAGAGATCTTAATTGTTAATTAAATATCCTTAGGATTGCTTCAAATCCAATTGAATAGTTAGGAACTATTTTGTTAATTAAAAGGTTGCAATTATATTTTAACGATTCAATTGGGATTACTTGATTAGATCTCTAGAGAGGGTAATTAAAACCTTAGGATATCAAGGATCAAGCATAATTGAATCAACAAGATAAAGGGAAGATAAAACAAGGATAGAATAACCCCTAAGCTTCCATAATTGTTTTACTTTATTCTTATTGCTAGTTTCAATTATCCACTTATTCAATTATGCTTGATGATGTGAAGTGACAAATGAAAACATTTCTTGATGAACATCAATTTGAGAAAGATAGAAAGGGAAGATTGAATCTTGAAATTGGTAGTGGAAGTTCATTTCCTAGTTTCCGTGGTGATTATGGAGATGTTGAAGGTGGAAGTGGTACTGGTACTGGTACTGGTAGTGTTCCATCTCAGCCT
>JAOSBP010000008.1:18227671-18239558 GCA_027563825.1 Erythroxylum mucronatum
TACTTCACAAGTATCTGATATCTTAAATACTAAACATCTTTAGTACATTATCTATATACTTAGACTTAGAATAAGTTAACAACGTCCAATCTATCTCTATAGATTTAATTCCCAGAATTAATTTGTTACCTTTTCATATCCAACAAGAGTTGTTCTTGAAAAATATGTGTTCGACAACTGAAAGTTATAACTTTTATTCTCTGTGTGCACTATGTCTCCACAAACTCCCACTAAAGAGGACAACTATACTCCCACTTTCCTTCTTGTAGACGTGATAAATTCATAATCATCTCCAAAGCAAACTCTGTGAATTCATCGTGAAAATGAAATTTTTAGAAGAGTGTTTTGCCTAAATCTTTTATATTCCTTGTCAAAATGACTAAGAAATATTGTCCCGAAAGTCTATTTTGGGGAAAAGCTGGAAGAAGTCGGAATAAAAGGGTGTGAACAATTGTGCACAAGCACGATCGTGACTCTTAAGGGTCATAAAGGGTTGCATGATCATGCCCAAGCATTATCGTGACTTAGGAATGTCATTTGGAAGTGCACGATCGTGGACAGTGGATGTGTTCTACTGTTTGACAGCTTTGAACATCCTTCACTCTTTTGGCTATAACTTCTTCTTCTGACCTCCAAATGACATGAGATTTCATTCAAAAAACTCATAACACATTTTTATACCTATCCATCAAAATTTATGGTCATCTAAATCCATTTGGAAATGATTGAGTGATAAATGTAGGATGAATATGATAAGGAGTGCTAGAATATTGTTAACTGGAATGATTTCACTTTTCATCCTTCGGTATTATGACTATATCTTGATCTGTATATTTCCAAATGGAATTATTATTGATTTACATTTAAATAGAGACATATGGCTACAAATTGTCCGAAGAGATCGAATTTCAATTCTGTCTCTAAGAATTTCAGAATCGGGTTTGAAGTTGAATACAGAGTATAGTTATGTTTTAAGAACAGTCCAAAGTAAATTGACTATAACTATTGGAATATTGAATCAAATTGAATGATCTTGGTATCATTAAAAATTTAAGACATGGGAGAACAATTTTCTAGAAGGAAGTGTTATCATATTACTTTACTTTCTTAATGATAATAATCATGCAAAGTGGACCCGAAAGTATATTTTTTGACAAATATGGATTGATAAATTGAGTTTTGATATATGAATGATTATTGTGACAAGAATAATGATAAGGAACCTGAAATTGTCATTAACATGCATTGTACGTATTTGGTATATATGAATATGCACAAATGAATTCATAATTGTGCAAAATTGTGATATATGTATGTATTATATGTTATAGAGGAGCACATTAAGCGACAACATCTAGACATTGTCAGTACTTCAAGGAAATAGCTATCTGGAGCGATGGTCTTACTTATTGTTTGTCCTGTTTAAATTCTGTATGGAATTACTAATGAACGTGATTGTGATTGTACTGATTTCGGACATTGAAGGTTCGAGACTTTTGATTCATGAATGAAATATTGAAGTGCTACTTGAATGTGAATTGAATGGAATATGTGATATCTTAACTTGATTCTTAAATGCTGGACCTAGTTCCAAAGAAAAACGTGACTATGTATATGAATGAAAAAGTGATTCTTAACTTAAATGTTGAATGTCGGACTAAAGTCCGATGACATGTGTAAAGTGAAAGAAAGTGACTGTTTGATTATATGTGACTGATGCATCTCATTTCATGAATGCATGAAAGATAAAGGTAGTTGTGACTGGAGTCACCTATGAAAAAGAGCTTAAAGCTCAGAATGTGAAAAGAGCCTCAAGCTCAGTTGTGAATGTACCCAGTATCCATTAAGGGATATGGGACATTATCTGATACAACTCAGTATCCACAAGAAATATGGGCCAGCTCGGTATCCATAAAGGATATGAGCTAGTAAAAAGGCACTCGGTCACAACAAAATAAGAAATGAAAGTGAGTCTTATGTGCATTACATTTATAAGTGATATGTGTATTTTGTAAGAATGAAATGATCGGTATGATTGATCTGAAAGTGATATGTGATGTTATGTGCTAAATGAAAAGATGTGAATGAAGTGCTTACATGAATGTGAAATGTTAGTGATTTAACATGATTATAAATGAAATTACGTGAATGATGTGATAATATGAACTGTATGTGTTATATGATTGAGTGGGCCATCGAGGATGATCACTTACTGAGTTTACAAATCTCATCTAAAATTTGCAATATTTTTCAGGCTCAAAAGGTATAGCCACCACACTCAAGTAAGAGATAGAGGTCAGGATCAGTTTACGTCTGCATTTGCTATTCTTATTTTTGTATCAAAATGTGTATTCTGCAATTTCTGTACAATGTGTTTGTATCTGTAATGGGCCCAAATGACTAATGTAATTTTGATGAGTTTTTTAATGATTGTAATGTTGCGATCGAAAACGTTTATAAATAAAAGTGAGCCCGATTTGATTATTGATTTTTGCCTATGTGTGTTGTTTTGAAAAAAAAATTGTAATAAGATTTCACTAACTGATTGAGCTAGCATGCCACTTTTGCGAGATTGGGAGGCTACAATTACCCTGTAAATGTAAAAATGCTTTACTACTGTTAAATGATAATGTTAAGTATTGGGGAGTTTTGTAATATGTATACGTATAACATTAAACCGAAATGTATGTTGTGAATCTATGTACAGGAAATTGGTTACCTTATATGTGGATGGTTGTAGGTTCCGTATAGGGGGTATTACAAGTATGGATATGCACGATTATGCACAAGGTAGCAGATTAGAGAGCCTCTTGCACAATCGTGCATTCCATTGACAAACTTACCGAATAGCAGGAGAAAAGCCATGTATGATTGTGCAAGGTGTTTCTAAGATACTAATTTTTTTTTCATACTTTTGATGCTATGGGGCTATTTTTGGAAGATATACAAGTGGAAAAACCTAGACAAAACCCTAGAAGTCTCAATAGTTTATAAAGAAAAAAGAAAACACCAAAAAAGTAGGTTTTACATCATAAAAAAATAATATAAAAAATGGAAACATCAAGATCAACTACAGCTTGCCAGATTTTCCAAATCAAGGCTCATTTTCTTCTCTTCTTCCATTTCATTACCTTGTATGCCAAATATGAATAGTTGTTTATTAAGCATGATTATAGATTGGTAAATCTATATTAGGGTTTTATTCTTGAATTGTTTTGTATAAATTTTGCCTTGTTGAATTCAATATATTACTACTTTGTGATATTTGTTATGCTCATACTTGATTTGAATCTAAAAATTGAATCAAAATATTTGTGTTAAAGTTATGTAAAGATGGTTGGTATCTAAATATACTTACAAATAGTAGGTTAACAAGCAATTGAAAAGAGATCTTAATTGTGAGTTAATTATTCTTAGGATTGTTTCAAATCCAACTGAGTAGTTAGGAATAGTTTTAAGAAATTGAAAGATTGCAACTAAACTTTTATCTATTTCAATTGGGATTACTTGATTAAATCTTAAGAAATAGTAATCAAAACCTTTGGATATCTAGGATTAAGCATAGTTGAATTGACAAGTTTAAGGGAAGAAAAAACAATGATAAAATCATCCCTAAGTTTCCATCATTAACTTCAATTTCATTATTATCTTTTACTTGTTCAATCATTAAGTTTTATTAATTTAATTTAATTTTTAGTTAATTAAACCTTCTATTACCTTAGAAAAAGTGTAATCTAAATTGTTAGGTGACTATATTTAAGCCTTGTGGGTCTGATATCAGTTGTACTACAATATACAACACGTATACTGGTGATATAGTTAAAACTAGTAAACAAAATGTCTTTTGATTTATGATTATAAATGTGAATCTTTAGTTTTGGAGAACTGAAATGATATGCAAAGTCATGGAAGATCTTAATCATGAAAGTTGTTTGAGCATACCTATAAACTTATCTTATTTTGAAGCACAACTTGTGAAAGTTTATCACCAGATTGATAATTTATTAAAGAGAATGGTTATTGATTGATCATAAGTAAAAACATTGAATGTTAAATTCTTTCCATGATTTTGAAAGTTATTCCTCTTTTCTTATTATTGTTTATTCTTAGGAAATATGGTTAAACAAGAAGTGTTTTGGATTTGCATTTTGATCTTTAGTTTTGCCTAAGGACGGTCAAAAGCTAAGCATGGGAAAACTTAATAAATTCTTTATTGAATATATATTTACTCCCTAATGCTTAATGTTTAATGTTATGTTGCTAAGATACTTATTTCAGTTTTTATTTTTCTTTAGGTACAAATTGGAGGAATAAGAATCAAAATGGGCTAAATTCTTATCCTTAGAGCCATTTTATCAAATGTTGGATCTTTTTTGCCTTCATAGAGTAATAAGAAGATAAATTAGGGTGAAGATGAGACAAAGAATGGGAGAATTGAAGCTATTGTGACTTACAAGATTGTGTATAGGAATATGTAACTCACTAGATATGTTTACGAGCTCGAAGAAGTTGTTTTAAGCAACCTTGAGACCTACACGCTCTAGTAGAGACTTATATGGTTGTATAGGTGACTTAGAAATCATGTAAGTTGGTTTTGTATCTCTCTACAACCATATAACTTCGTAATTATGCAAAATTAACATGCATGATCAATTACACACTTATGCAGTTAATCATATGCAACCAGATAACCCTAATTTTGCACTATAAAAGGCATTTAAAAGGCCAAAAAGGGGGATGAAGAGATTAAAGACAAAAAAAAGGAGGTAGATCCCTTATTTGAGAGCTATAAGGAGCTAATCTTCGTCTTTCTAATTAAAAAGGGATGATGACACTGACGAACATGTTTGAGTGTTAATTAATCTATAGATGTTGTTCTTAACTCTCTTTTGGGATTGACCGTGTTATTCTATCTTTAATCTTTTGGCTTTATATATAAATGATTTTGATAGGCCTAATAGATTATTCATGTATGGATTAATTGCCAAAATATAGATTGGAATACGTAATTATTAAACATATGATTAATTTGTGGTAAACCAATAGTTGAACATCATTCGGAATAATATAGCATAGGTTAAATGATCCAAGCTTATGTAGTTGTTGCTTATATTAACTTGTTTTCTTATTATGTATTGTAGTTGTCACACTAAATCTAAAGAGTTGATTCTAGGTTGTTTGATAACGAGAAGTAATTAAAGATCTTGTTTTAGTTAGATACAATTTAGGAGAAAACTAGGATTAACAAAGCTTATTGTTAATCTATGATTAATAGTTCTAAAGAAAGGTATGAGAACAACATGACGATTGATTGTGCACATTCATGTGAAGCTCGAGGTTGAACTACGAACTGGATTCAACACCCGTTGATTAATCTTAGCAAATTTGTAGTGCTTAATTTAATTTACCTTCAATAGTTTAGTTTTATTTTATTTTATTAATTAATTTCAACTAAACCCTGCTCCCATTCCCATATAATGATTGATTCATTACAAAGCTAAACACATACTCTTTATGGATACAATCGTTTCTCATCACTACTGCAAATTTGTTGTATAGAGTTAGGTTTTATTTTCTGTTATTTTCAATGCGTATTAGTCGCATAATGAACTCCAATGCCAGTTTTTATTCTAAAACTCTTGTTCATAAAATCAAATTAAAAATTTGGACAGAGGAAACATAACTCTAGTGCCGATTATATTTTGTTTCCTTATCACTTCAACAACAATGCAAGACCAACATCGATTATCCTCTAAGCCACATGAAAACTACGTTCTATAAATGTAATTGTTCATTTTACTCCTTCACTTGGATCATCATGATTGGTGTAACTTCAACCTTTAAAAGTATAAGCCTCACTCCTTATGTAGAGATCTACCATTAGGTTGTTAGGCTTCTTTGTCCTTCCTTACCTACTTCGTATCAATGTAACTGCCCCAGCCCTTAGAACTCGAAGAGTAGGTGCTTAATTCCCATCACGATTCTTTGTAGGAGACTTCAGAGGAGACTGTGACAATCTCTTTTATCACCAAATTGTTAGTTATTGTGCTTTCTTAACATCAAAGAGGGATTGGAGTAAGACTAAAGGACACCGTTACAATTCTTGTAATTCTTTCTTTCTTTTATATTAACAATGATTTGTTTTAGTTTTGTTTTTATAATATTCGCACGTACTCATCTTTCTTAAGCGGTAGTGCTAACTAATTGTTCAAGTCTCCAAAGGGTTTGATTCTGTCTTTTAAACTTGTTTTTGATGATACCCTCTATTCTATAGTCTTCAATCTATCACAAATTCACTGAATTCATCAACCCATTCTAACTTTACCATCACTCTTGTAGCCCAGCATAAAGTAATGCAAGAGCTTGACGAAAAAGTAATAATCTCTCTATGACCTTCGTACGACTAGTCGGTCGCCGCCTCTTCTCCTCCCACCGATATCCCCATTGTGTCCCACCGATGCCAACGTATCTGCCGCCCGGTCAAAGTGCATCCTTGAGCCCTAATTATTCGGAAAATGACTTCTTCGCCCTTTCCAACCTTCTCAGAGACCCTGACTCCCGTGCCGGTCAGTCCCTTGAATATGCTTTGGACCGGACCGGCATCGAACTGGAGCCCTCTTTATTGCAGGCTGTGTTTGACCATTTTGATTCATCCCCCAAGTTGTTGCACACTCTGTTTCTCTGGGCTCAGAAAAAACCTGGGTTTTCAATAACTCCGAGTCTCTTTAATGGGATGCTGAATTTGCTTGGTAAAGCTAGGGAATTTGATTCTGCCTGGTTGTTGCTTCTTGATCGGATTAACGGTGGTAAGGGTCGAGAATTGGTTTCCTCTGATGACTTTGCTACTCTTCTCAGAAGGTATTCCCGTGCAGGTAATTTTTTTAAGCATGATACTTCATTTTAAACATGTTTAGGATTCTACTGTATTTTCACGCTCGATTTGAGCACTTAATATCTTGTTGTTTATTAATGACGTTGCATGGATTTTGGAATCTGTGTTGGAGCCTTTGAACAGACCGTTAATGACTTGATAAATTTTCAGGTTTACTTGCTTGTTTTGATTTGCAAATTGTAACTCTTTGTTGTTGACGATTTATGATGAGAAAGTGATATTATTCTTAATAGGTATGACTCAAGCTGCAATTAGAACATTGGAGTACGCTTGCAACTTGCCCTGGATTCATGATACTGACGCAGCAAAAAGCTTATTTGAAATTTTGTTGGATTCCCTTTGTAAAGAAGGGCATGCTAGCTTGGCAAATGATTATCTTAATAAGCAAAGAGAATTTAACCTGCGATGGATTTTGTCTGTTCGGGTGTATAACATAATGTTAAATGGATGGTTAAGATCAAGAAATCTCAAACAAGCAGAAAGACTTTGGTTGCAAATGAAGAAGGAAAATGTCAAACCAAGTATTGTAACCTATGGTACCATGATAGAAGGGTACTGTCGGATGCGGCATGTTGAGAGTGCCATCAATTTGGTTGATGACATGATAAAGGAAGGAGTTGAACCAAATTCAATTGTGTATAATCCGATTATTGATGCATTAGCTGAAGCAGGTAGGTTTAAGGAGGTATCAAGGATGATGGAGCGCATTTTGTTATGTGAGTCAGGTCCCACACTTTCAACGTATAATTCCTTGGTAAAGGGTTATTGTAAGGCTGGAGATCTTGCAGGTGCTAGTGATATCCTTAAAGTGATGATAAGTAGGGGTTTTGTCCCAACCACTACAACATATAATTACTTCTTTAGGCATTATTCAAAATTTGGGAAAATTGAGGAGGGGATGAACCTGTATACCAGGATGATTGAATCTGGATATATCCCTGATCGACTAACATATCATCTTTTGTTGAAGATGTTGTGTGAGAAGGAGATGTTGAACTTGGCTGCCCAAGTTAGCAAGGAAATGAGATCTAGAGGCTGCGACATGGACTTGGCCTCTAGCACTATGTTGGTTCATTTGCTTTGTAAAATGCATCGATTTGAAGAGGCATTTGAGGAGTTTGTGGACATGTTGCGCAGGGGCATCATTCCTCAGTACCTTACCTTTCGAAGGTTGAATGATGAGCTGCAGAAGCACGGAATGATTAAGATGGCACACAAACTGAGTGATATGATGTCCTTGGTTTCCCATTCAACGAACTTGCCTAACACATATAATGTAGAGGGGACAACATCACAACGTGAAAGAAGAGAAGCTATATTGCAAAAGGCAGAAGCAATATCTGAAGTCCTAAAGACTTGTAATAACCCCAGGAAACTTGTTAAGATGAGTAGAGCATCCGTGAATCCTCTATCAAGTGCCAATCAGTTGATAGAAATTATTAGAAAAAGAGAAAATGAGGTAATCAACTGTCATGATGTAAAGTGATCGTATGTTTGAAGGCATTAATGGTCAGAGGAATTAGCAATTCGAATGGGAACATTGGGCATAAGCATACTGGGTGAATTTATTTTCTGGATTCGGTTGTATAGTGAAAGCTTTTAGAACTGCTAATGTATGATTCGTAGAAGACTAATCATTCATATTATACGTTAGCTTATAGTTTATAGGTGAGGGATGAGATCAGGCAGCTTGTGGATGATGATGGAGATATGGCTGAAATGTGTCTAACCAATAGGAAAAGACAGATGGAGTCATTATTTTACAGTGGTCAGTCACTAATAGGATTGAAGTTGAATCTGCTGCAGTTTCACCTGTTTCATCACCCCTTGAGTGAAGAAATCTTGAGAAGAGTTTGAGCATTGCTCCGAGCTGACATGAGAGCACGAGGAGTTTGGAAAGTACTACAAGAGAGCATAGAAGAGATAGAGATATTACTGGAAGTATACGTTGTTGTCATTGATAGCACACTCAACAAGTTGACATTGGTACTGATAACTACCACTAAATTTGCTTCCTTCTTTCATTTATTGTAGTCAGTGTTTGAGTTGAATCAGTGTTTGAGTTGAAGGAGTATATAAATGACACAGGATTTCATCAATATTCAGCTGGTATTAGTCCCAGTTGCTATCTACCATTCTTGTCTCTTGAACATTATTGTTTTGATGTTATATTTGCCATAAGTTTTAGCTATAAGCTCAGTTAAAATTTGGTTGAACATTAGGCTGCCTTTCCAGATTGAGCTAGAAATCACTCTGCCGTACTCACTCATATAACTGAAAGAACAGAATAGCAACGATTAATTTTCCTGCACCAGTTGTTAGATTTCGAGGAGGCTCAATTCTAAAATTGAATTGTTGTCGTTACAGGATAATGTTCGTAATCAACTAATACAATTCGAGCTTATTCTCACCATTGTGACATTTGTTGTTGCCATTCTTTGGGGTGGTTGGCATCTTTGTCACGAACTTTACAATTCCATCATTTGATGATCCAAATGCATTTGAGTACTCAAAATAACAGGGATTTATGGAATAATTATATTTTGTGCATTTTTCAGGTTCTTCAAGTACGGAAGACTTCCAGTATAGGCATTGACGAATTTCTATTTAAGTGAAATCTACTCTTATTAACTTCATTTATACTTGCTGTTCCAAATGAAAGAGAATCAAAATGGCCCTTTTTCAGGAATGGTATCAGCGGCTGGTTTTAGCAAACTTCTCTTTGTTTGCTTGAGGCATCGTTTGCTTGGATGTAATGTAGGTGATGCAATTGGTTAGTTGTTGGCAGTTTATTTAAATTTAAAATTAAGCTTATCAGGTGTAACAAGTTGAACATACTCCATCCGTTCTTTATCTGGATTTTATTTGTTAAACAGGGAAAGGTTTTGCTTGGAAAAGTCTATCTTCGCAAAATGCTTCAGAACAAGAACGTTCGAGGGGTTACGAGTAAGGAAGATGTGAACTAAATCTGGAATCAATTGGTTCTATGTGAAATAAAATTCCTGATGCAATGTTGTACATAACAAAAAAACTCAAAGCATTTTTAGCTTTTGATAACAATTATGTCATAAAAAAATATTTTTCGTAGGAAGGAAAGAAGTAAAATGATACGATTCCCAGAAATCAAGCGTTCACAAAGTTTCTATTTGCATGCCCCTGTTTTTCCTGCAAGGTTGACAAAAAGAAGGGTTATTGGAGACCTCGAATAAACTCTATTGTCAATCAAATCTTAAGCCTTCATCGGAATATCAAATGCGTCATGGATCTCAAGGCAAAATGAGATATATTTGTCAACAGTAATATTGCCTTAATATTAGCCTTCATATTAGTAGCCTTGATATTAACCTTATAAATTTGTATATTTTCATTTATTGTATTCCTACAATTATGTACCTAGTTTGTTGTATAGTCTTGTATATAAATACATACGCACTATAAAAGGAAAAGCAGGCTTTCCACCAAACTTTGGTCTTCTGCAATATTATGTTTGTGCTGTTATCATGGTATCAGAGCATTCTGAAATTCGTTTGTCAGAAACATATTTTGGATCAACTTCTTGACTATTACAAGCAATCAGTTTGTGTAGCAATCAGTTCGTGTTTTTCACGGTTTATCTTTGATCTCAACAAACATTCAGGAGCAATCTATAACTCTCCTGTGATATCATGGATTGTGAAAAATCTGATACAATATCTATTAATTTTATTGGGAGGAGCTATTCTCTTTGGGAATTTCATTTTCGTATGTTCATAGAAGGGAAATAATTGTCTGGACTTCTAGATGGATCCTCAAAAGAACTAACTGGTAGTAAAGAAAAGGCTAAATGGAAAGCAAATAATGCTAAGTTATCACTTAGATTTTGAATTAAGTGGAAAAAGATATTGCTTTGAGTTTGAGGTCATTTTGTACTGCTATAACCATATGGGATCATCTTAATAAAGGATATTCACATACAAATCTAGCTAGACAATTTGAAATTGAGTATGAGATTGCTAAACTTTCTCAAGATGACAGAGACATAAGAACTTTTTATTTTGAATTATTGGGATTATGGACCGAATTGGATATGGTATCTTTGAGCTTTGCTGAAGGTGTGGCATATGAGGCACTGAATAAAGAAAGCAGCAAGAGCAGGGTGCTTCAATTCCTCATGAAACTCGGACCTAAGTTTGAGAATGCCAGGGTCAACATCATCAATCGAGGCATAACAGATATTCATTTTGTTTTGGGTGACCTTCTTCGAGAAGAGACTAGAGTTCGTACTCAAACTCATTTGGATGCTAAAAACTAATTATGCCAATGTTGTTTTCTGAGCTTTGCATGGTAGGCCCCAAATGAAACAATTTGGTCCAGACTCTAGCAAAATGCTAGGAAACTAGGTCGGGATTCTATCCGGCCACAGTGAAATAATTATGAGGTTTTTTCGCAACCTTTGATTTCCCAGAAACTGAGATCGCTTTAATGCTATAAAATAACTAACACAAATCATAATAAAGTAGACACTTAATTCGTACCTTATTCAGAAGCTTGATCTTTTTCTTGTCGTATCCTTTGAACCATTTACAAAACTAATATATCTCAACTACCGTAGCCTCACAAATGTCTGGCCTTTAACGATATCCATAGAATGAGTTGAGAGAACTTCGTAATTCTTACAGAGAGGGCTAAGCAAAAAATTCTAGCTCCATAGAGCTTAAGCATATTTATAATAGGTTCTGCACGTTTTGGTAATTTAATTAAAATTAAATTCTAATTTTAATTAAATTTTAATTAAAATTACAAATATTTCTAATTAAATACCAATTATGCCCAAATAAGATTCAAATATTAATCCTTATTTATTAAATATCTTACATTTAATCATAAAGTTTATTAAACTTTACAACCAAGTCCAACTTGATTAAATTAACTTTGCTCCCTTCAACCCATTCTATATGTGAGATCCATTAGGTTCCTAAATATGTTGGCAATGATTGTAAATTATAATTTTAGTTC
>JAOSBP010000008.1:18242321-18267925 GCA_027563825.1 Erythroxylum mucronatum
TTTAATTATCTTAGATAAAGTGTATTCAAGTTGTTAGGTGATTAATTAATCCTCGTAGAAATGATACCCTTCATACTACGAGTTATAATCTGTATACTTGCAATATAAAAGCTTTTATATGAAAACAATCAAAGAAGAGGTTTAGGTATTTTATCTACGGGAGTGATAAGCAGGGTAATAATTGCTAAAAGAATAAGGAGAATCTGATAGGTTCCCAGAAACAGATAAGGTAAAATGCGAATTTGCTATTAATTTCTGTAGCTGAATACAATGCAAGTCTAGTTTCGAGGTCCAGAATCCTCCAGCCTAGGGCTCATACATATGTCATTCCTCATACCCCTCTCCCTTCTTCCCACTCTGCTATTTGTATCAATACTCTGTGACTACTGACAGAATCCGTTACAACCATATGATTGGGTGTCAGTACTATTAGCCACTAACTACCCGAATACATATTAGCCTAAGAGATTACTCCTTTGCCCTCTACTTATTCTTTCTAACATAGAAACAGGTTACCTTAGGTCTATCATTACTCCCCCCTATCAGTTTCACCTTGTCCGTAAGGTGGAAGTCTGGAAATCTGATCTGCATATCGTCAAATAACTCCCATGTAGCTTCAACCACCGAGTGTCCCTTCCACTGAATGAGCACTTCCAAATCTGAACCATAACCCAAGTTTCGTATGGCCAATAAGGCAGCAGGATGAGCTGAATGAGCTTCATTCGTGAGTAGGAGATCTGGCATACTCACGATGGAGTCATGAATTCCCAAGGCCTTCCTAAACTGCGACATATGGAAAACGGGGTGAATTTTGGCTGTGGGAGGTAACTTCAGGCGATAGGCCACTGGTCCTACACATTGGAGGATCTTAAAATGACCAAAATAGCGTGGAGCTAACTTGGTATTGCTCCTAGGTTTCCACCGACTGCTGGCGATATGAAGCTAACTTGACAAAGACTCTATCCCCCACCTGAAACTCCACTTCCCCTCTTTTTCTATCTGCTGTCAATTTCATTCGCTGTTGAACTAACATCAAGTGGTGGCGCAGTTCAGCCAATTTCTTATCCCTATCCTGCAGCAATGCATTAATATTATCCACAGCAGAGGACTTAATTTGATACCTGGTGAGGGTGTAGTGCCCAAGGTGGAGTGGAGGGACGTGTTGTAGCAATATTCAGCCCATCCCACCCATCCTACCCATTGTTGAGGTTGCTTGCTAGTAAAGCACCTAAGATAAGCCTCAAGACATCGGTTGACAACCTCGGTCTGCCCATCCGTTTGGGGATGGTAGGCTGAACTAAATCGCAGATGTGTACCTTGCATCTTAAACAACTCTTTCCAGAATTTACTCAAAAATATTTTATCTCTATCCTATATTATGGAGTTAGGGAATCCATGCATCCTTACCATCTGCTGCATAAATTTGTAGGCCACCGATTGAGCTGTAAAGGGGTGCTTGAGGGCAAGGAAATGGGCATATTTGCTAAGTCGATCCACCACCACTAATATGGCTGGAAACCCCTTTGATTTAGGCAACCCTTCTATGAAATCCATAGAAATCTCCTCCCACACTTGCTGTGGCACTGGCAAGGGCTGCAAAAGGCCAGCGGGGGAAAGGGATAATTATTTGTTTTGCTGGAAAACAACGCATTCAGCCACAAACCGATAAATGTCATTTTTCATTCCCTCCCAAAAAAGTTTAGAAGCTAGCCTTTTATAAGTTTTTAAAGCACCTCCATGCCCTCCAATGTTACTTTGGTGGCTGTCTTTGAGCAAGGTTGGAATGAATGTGGAAGTCCTCGGTAATACTAACTAGTCCTTGTAAAATAACCTGTCCTGGAATAAGGTATAAGGAGGATGCGACCCTCCATCTTGCTGAAGCTCCTGCCTCAATGTAGACAACTTGGGGTCAGCCTCAATCTCCTTGAGGATTTGCTCCATATCCAGTGCCCGTATTGCTACCACAGCCATAACTTCAGCCTGAGGAGGTCTTCTCGACAACGCATCAGCCACCCTATTCTCCCTTTCCTCCTTATACTCTATGCTGAAGGTATAACCCAACAATTTGGACAACCATTTCTGATAATCTGGGTGGACTTCCCGCTGCTCCAGCAAGAATTTAGGTGGTCTTTGATCTATTCGGATGATAAACTGATGGCCCAAAAGGTAGGATCGCCATTTCTTTACTGCCAAGACAATCGCCATCAACTCCCGCTCATATGATGATTTATGCCGGTTGGATGTGGGTAGAACTTGGCTGAAGTAGGCAATAGGCCGATTCTCTTGCATTAGAACCGCTCCTATAGCATTGGCAGAGGCGTCGGTCTCCATTATAAAGGGTTTAATGAAGTCGGGTAAGGTTAAAACCGGGGCTGAAATCATGGCTTGCTTCAGCTGTTGAAAAGAAGTTTCACTTTCCTCGGTCCATTTAAACCCTTCTTTTTTAAGAAATTGTGTCAGTGGCCAAGAGATGTGTCCATAATTTCTGACGAACTTCCTATAGTATCCTGTGAGACCTAAGAAGCTCCGCAACTCCCGTACATTCGATGGTCTTGGCCAATTCACCATAACCTGGATTTTGTTAATGTCAGCTGCCACCCCATCTCGTGATATAATGTGCCCCAAGTATTCCAAGGTTTCTTGCCCAAAGTTGCATTTCTTCCAATTAGCATATAGTTGCTGAGATTTGAGTACCATGAGGACTGTCCTCAAATGACCCACGTGTGCTTCCTTGTCAACACTGTAAACCAAGATGTCATCGAAAAATACCAATACAAATTTACGGAGATAAGGCTTAAAAACCTGGTTCATGAGGGATTGAAACGTGGCAGGAGCGTTAGTCAATTCGAAGGGCATGACGAGGAATTCGTAATGCCCTTCATGAGTTCTAAATGTTGTCTTCTCAATGTCTTCAGGTTTCATACGAATTTGGTGATACCTCGCCTTTAAGTCAATCTTTGAAAAGATAGTGGCCCCCTTTAACTCATCAAGGAGCTCATCTATAATGGGAATTGGAAATTTGTCAACGACCGTGACCTTATTCAAAGCACGGTAGTCCACACAAAAGCACCACCCGCCGTCTTTCTTTCTAACCAACAACACCAGACTCGCATAAGGACTCACACTTGGTTGAATCATTCCGGAATCCAACATCTCCTTTACTAGCTTCTCAATCTCATTTTTCTGGAACTGAGGGTATTTATACGATCTCACTATGACCGGATTAGCTCCTCTTTGCAGTACAATGGCATGGTGTCTACCCCTTTCAGGCGGCAATTATTGGGGCATGTCAAAGACAGTTTGAAATTCCTCCAAAAGCACCCTTAGCTCCTTATGAATTGGGGTGACCTCCTTCGGCTCAGTCCCTTCTGCACCCTCCATCTGTAGTAAATATACCAAATCTCTAACTGTTGTGGTCTGCATTAAAGCTTTCAAGCTAATCGGTGTTTTTGTGAGTGTCGAGTCTCCTATAATCATTAGGAATCTATCCCCATGTCTGATCTCCATTGTCATTTTGCCTCAATCTGTCACCACTTTCCCTAAGGTTTGTAGCCATTTAATGCCCAAGATAACATCACAGCAGCCCAACTTCATTGGTAAGTACTCTTCGGTTACTTGCAAGCCTTGCACAAACAACACTAACCCCTTGCAAATGCCTTCCCCTCTGATTTGCTGACCATTCCCCAGGGCTATAACATACCGTGTAGAACCCTCTAGCTCGCAATTAAGTAACCTTACTAATTCCCATGAAATAAAGTTGTGCGAAGCTCCATTTTCAATCAGTATTATCACCTCCCTGTCACCTATGGTCCCCTTCACTTTCATAGTTTTGGGAAAAGTGAATCCCAACACTGACCCCGCCGCCAACTCCACCGATTGTATTTCTTCCTCCTCTGCTTCTTCCTCCGACTCCTTCTCAACCTCAGTTTCTTCATCCATGGCAGCCAACACTTGAAGTTCTATTTTCTTACACCGATGGCCCGGACTAAATTTCTCATCGCATCTAAAACAAAGCCCCTTGGCTTTCTTATCCTGTAATTCACTCACTGTCAACCTCCAAAAATTTGTCGAAGTCGGGTTCCTCTGACCGTCGGAATGTTTTGGTCGAGTCGAAGTAGCCAGCTGACTCCCGTATGTCCCTATTTCCTCCTTCCTTCTCTCCCCTCGTGTATGATCCACGCGTTGTCCCGATGACCCCCATTTCAAGCCTCCTCCCTAGCGGCTCCAGCGTAGTTCACTCATACGCCGGAATTTCTCCTCCACTTGCTGGGATAACTCCATCATGTCCGCCAAATTCCTCGGCTTGAAAATCTGCACCTCTAACCTTATCTCTTCGGCTAACCCATTTATAGATGTACTCTCCAACACTACTTCAGGTAACTCTGGTAGAGGGGCGGTAAGTTCCAAAAATTTCCCTGTATACTCCACCACTGTGCCGACCTGCCTTACCGCCAACGATCGCTGGCACTGGGTCCCTTCGTGAGCTGGGCGAAATTTCTGTGTCACCAACTTCTTGCATTCTTACCAATCCACGATGGGCCGACGACTCTCCACCCATCGAAACCACGTCAGTGCATCCCCTTCCATACTCATGCCCACGAGCTCCGTTTTCTCCTCTTCGGTGAACCTACCCACTGAGAAAAACCGTTCCACTTTATATACCCACCCATCAGGGTCATTTCCTTCGAACGTGGGCATCTCGATTCTTCGTGGTCAGCAGTCTCACCGGAAGTCACCTGGGCGTGCGAACCCGGGAGGTGGGTCGACGCGGTAGCTGGCTTCATTTCTCCAGTCATTGCTCTCATGGTGTTCATCCGGTGCCAATGGGGCCTTTCCCAACTCCCTCCTTCGACTGGGCTCGGGCTAAGGTTCTTCGGGTGGGCGCTCCTCGGGTCGGTGCTCCACGGTTCTCCCTTCGGCCCTCTTCCAAGTTTGCAAAACCGACATCATCATACTCTTTATCTCCGATCTTAATCGTTCGCCCATTTTCCTATTAACATCCTCCATCTTCTTTTGAAGTTCCACGCCATGTTCATCCATGCGCCTCTGCCAATCTTGCGTGGAGTGACTGAGTTGCTTCTGAAATTCTTGGTGGGCCTGACTGATCGCTCTTTGCATTTCTTCCCCATCTCATCGCCTCTCATCTCGCAACAGTTCCAGATCCTTCTCCAATCCTTCCATTTTGTTATTAGCCTTCTTAGCAGCCATGGTTCAGGATCAACCGCTCTGATACCAGTTGATAGGTTCCCAGAAACAGATAAGGTAAAATGCGAATTTGCTATTAATTTCTGTAGCTGAATACAATACAAGTCTGGTTTCGAGGTCCAGAATCCTCCAGCCTAGGGCTCATACATATGTCATTCCTCATACCCCTCTCCCTTCTTCCTACTCTGCTATTTGTACGAATACTCTGTGACTACTGACAGAATCCGATATAACCGTATGATTGGGTGTCAGTACTATTAGCCACTAACTACCCGAATACATATTAGCCTAAGGGATTACTCCTCTGCCCTTTGCTTATTCTTTCTAACATAGAAACGGGTTACCTTAGGTCTATTAAGCCAAGTAGATATATGGTCATTATTTAGAGGGTAATAATTTTTGGAGAATTAAAAGTATAAATGATTCCTCATAGACTATGTTGTAGCTTCTAATGATGAGAGACAATATTCACAAGGAACTTAAGTACAAAATTGGAAATGGGAGAGTACCTTGTAATAGAATAATAATTGGTGTGAACTTGGACCATTATACTTATAATTATCCTTAAGTTGCAGAAATTGAGGCATATGTTTAAGCGATGGTCAAAGCGATAATTCAGAGTTACAAAAGACATTACAACTCTATGGGCTTTGCTCTAATTATAAGGGAGGTTCCCCCTATTCCCCTAATCCAGATCTATGGGGATGAGTTACTTGGAGGAGGCATTCTTCAAGGAGATTCATTAACAACTTATATAAGCAATCTTTAAAGACAAGCTCCTATACTCATAGTTTAGTTTAATCTCATTTAAGCAAAGTTAGTCATACGATCATCATGATCAATATTAAGTAAATTACCTTCATACATAAACAAATGATTTATAATATGTAATAGGAATTTAGTGAATATAGTTGTATTCATTGTAAGAGCCAACACGGACAAGAGTTTCATCTATTCGAACGGGTTTCCTCCCTTTAAAGACATGGAAGCAGTGTTGGTTCTCAGTGAGTAACCGCCGGTTGGTTGCGCAGCTCCAAAAAACATCCTATCAGCTCCATTTCCACCCGCTTCTTGTAGTCTGCAATGTAATCAAGCAAAATATGATTTATTTTTCGTTCATTATGAAATTTTCCATAATCACACAGACCAATCCCATTAGTAATGGCCAGAAAAATGAAACGAGAATTAGAAGCAGGGATTTCCTAGCTAGAAGTCTTCACAAAGCTAGCATTTTGTTTGGCCATGAAGATGATCATAAGTTGAAGTCAATAAGAAATGAGCTTGCATGATAAATAACTTGAAACCTTGTTTAAACATTCTGTCAACTTCTAACCGTATAAGGTGGACAAATAAAAGCATCATAATAGACCTATAAGATTCGTGTCTCCTAAATTCTTCGGAAGCTAACCGGAGTATAAAGCATCATCGTGTGAGATAATGAATTTACATCTTCAAAGTAATAATTTTGCAAGGTGGTCCCATGGTGAGAAGCAATTGATGAAAAGCTCATACATGAAAGAAAAATTTTTTACCTGGAAGGTAGCAGGTACATGGGTGCTTTTTGCTCCATGTATGCACCTGAATTATAGGAATTAAGCTAATAAATTTTTTCCTTCTCGAATTAGGATAAAGAGTGCTTGGGAAAGGACAAGCCAATGAAAAATGAAGAATAAGAAATGGATTTACCAGAAAACGTTGCTGGAAGAACGGAAGAGGAATGAGCAAGTACAGCCGATCCATAAGAAGGTGATATATTTGCAATTGATCCTGAAGCATTATGACCAAATATGGAAGTTTGACCTGCGAACTGAGGGGTTGATGTGTTTGGAAATGCACCCGGCAAGTTTCCCATGAAAGGATACTACAGCACAACAATGCATTTGTTTCAAACTAATTCATATTTTGATTTTATTTTAATATATTCTTGAAGAAACAAAGGCCACAGAAAAGTAGAACGAGGACAATTCTTCAAATACTCACTTCATAAGCAAATACACTAGGAACCCTGCAATCGACAGGTCACTCAAAGTCACTTTATAAAACCTAATACCTTTACGTCACCATTTTGCAAAGCTGGTTTACATTCTCTGACAGGTTTGCTATGGTTTACAAATTTTCACTTGAATATTCAAGCAATAAAAGCAGAAATTAAAGGCAGGATTACATGTATGCAAAACTTGTCCTCCTTATGCAACTCAAAGTTTGTCAGCTTTCGGAATTCAGTTAATAAAGAATGAACGAAATACTGGACCAGTTAATAATGCTCATGTAAATGATTAACTTCTGTCCCATACAATTAATCTATAAACTTGAGCACAACCAAAAAGACTCATTAGCGTGTGGCCGTCTACCCCAGAGAGCTCTGCTTATTTAGTATATTACTAAGCACTAAAGTCATCACAATCAATCAAATAACAGTACATATCAATTAATGAGGACGGTTGCACGTCATTGATGTGTTGGAATCTTCAATTTTCACAGCTTTGCATTCAAACGTGACTCCCAATAAATCAAAGATACACGATAGTGAAAGCAAGCATTCAAGAGTGACAAGTACATTTGAGATTAAGTTCAGAAATAGATTAACAAAACCCCAGCAGAAAGATGAATGAGAAACACATATATCTAATAATGACCATACCGTTGTAGCTTGTTGTGGAGTGGTTTCATTGTTAAAATCAAACGGATTTGTAGATTTTGGTGGATTTGGATATGCTGGAGTATGCTGTTAACAAAAAAACGATAATGGAATATCCTTAGCATCTTATGCATAAAACATAATGAAATGGACACTTGTCTCACTTGATCATACCATTTGGTTGGTGTAATATTGATGACCATATTCCATGCTGTAAGAACGACCATTTTGCCAACTGCTTATTGACCCACTGTAGGGAGAATAGACTGCAGTAACAAGCTCCTGCAAGAGCTAATTAAACATCTATGAGTAACCGCCATTGGAGGAACACCTAAAATTACACAAGGCAAGGTAACCACCACTGGCAGTTTTTTTCTACATTTAACTTTGTTTCCACTGGAACAAGTGGAGATCTAGCTCCAGAATTGGAGTCTTGGCTATTTTCGGGATATCTTGAGACGGATGTCCAGCGAAAGCATTATCAGGTCCATGAGCACCGATGACAGTTGATGACTAATAATATATGTGAATAACGTGCACAAAGATTAGAAAACATATATTTGTCTCCATACAGATATAAACAGAAAAAGCTTAAGACTTCCATATATTGTTACCCCAATTCATATACCATTAAATTCTTGTACTTAATATGACGGACTACAATTAATGACCATTTTGCTTCTTGTCGGCATCTCTAAAGTATCATAACAAAAGTTCCTACTCAAACCATCCTTTTACGTACGTCCTTTGATGGATAAATTGTAATTTTAAAAGCTATCAACATAGCACAGAAGAAAGAGCTTTTGTCTTGATAACTTACTGCTCTTTTAACCATTTTCTAAAACTTGACAGTAAAGGCCAAATTTTACCTGGTTGTCTAAAGTACTAATTTTCACTGTTCTCTGTGGCACAGTGGAACTACCATCAGCAGCAGCAAATACAGAAGGCTTATATTGCTGCATTCCACACACCTCCAGCCCATTTGAAATCTTTGAGACAGAGTCAATGCTGACATCACCGATAGCTGATGGAGTACCACTGGCAAAAGTTTGCGCTGGAAAATCAGTAGCTGTTAAGATTGCAGAGGAATTGAGGTTTTCAAGTAATGACAAAGTCCCTCCTGCATGTGAACCTGAAGAAATACCTCCTGCAGGAATGTTGCCTCCAGTGTCAATCTCCAAAGCTACCAGTTGATTTTGACATCAAGGGAACCAACACCATCACATAACTTTATCTGGCCTCCAGTTACAGAAGATGAAACATTACCTGCAGACATGTCGCCTCCTGGTGCAGTTGTAGAATCACCCCCAATACTTTCTGATGATTGTTGCTTTTGCCTAGACAGAGCAGCTGGTGAAACATTATGTATGATCATACCGTCTGCAGATGCAGTATCAGAAATTCCAATACTATTCAGTGGCATCAACATTTGACCTGGAGGCACAGCTGATGAAGGCATATTGCTACCAGATGATGTCGTGGAAATATTAGTACCAAATGAAACTTCTGTCTCATTACTAGGGAATGTTGGAACTGAAAACTCCAATAGTAAAAGTTCCAAAGTAGTCATTTTTGGGGCTTGAGGTATGATCTTTTTGGCAAAAAGTTCATGAGAGCAGTTTTCTCCTTCACTAAATGAAAATTTTTTGTGCGTCTGTGGTTCTAATGCTTCGGTAGTGGCCTCGGTATCCAAATTTTTACTAGTCAAACTGTCTGCATTCTTACATTTTTGTTCCACTGGATTCCCATTACTAGATGTCGTGCTTACTGAAGGTGACACCCTCTGCAGCTATAAAGAAATAATGAAGTGGAACATTCTTGATTGCACAGGATCACAAAGCAGTGTCCCAAAATATCCAATCCTACAAACTACTGAATTGCTGCTACATTTAGGGAGCACTTAATGAGGGCTTGACCAAATTTCGATAAAGATTAATGTAGAAACAGTTAAAGATCCGATATACAAAGTTGTAAGAGTTATAAGATTCATAGGTGGGGTTCCATCATCAAGATTCACAAAGAGGGGGTTTGATTTAGAGGTTGGGAGAAACTCCAAAGCAGTAAAGAAGCGAAAGACTTTAAGGGAAGTGCATTGTCCAAATTCTCATCAAGAGTTCATGCTACAGCAGCTTGGCTGTCCCGGAAAACATTGCCTCATTTCTCGTGGGACACATGCAGAGAAAGTCAAACTTTAAATATTCAACTACTCGGTCATATAAAAATATCTTGCAAATAGTCATACCTGATTTTGAGCTGAACCAGCAGGATTTTTGGCATCTGTCAATTTCGAACATTTGCCTACCTGTAGTGGAAGAGGTTTCTCCCCTAGAACAGGTTTAAAAGGACGAACCACAAAGGATTTGGATTGATTTAAATTCTTTGTTTGGCCAGGAGTACTTTTAATATCCCTGGATTCTCTATCTAACAACCTGTAGTTATCAGGTTTCTTTCCACTTTGAACTCCATCACGAAATCTGTCATCGACAACCTCAAAACGGGCAGTGCTCCTTTTAAAATTTCCGTATCTTGAATTTTCTTGAGAATAAAGACTTCTTTCATTCTTATAAGAATCGTTCCGTCCACGAGGACCTGGTCTTTCATTTTTTTCGCATCTGTCTTCACAATATGATTTTCCACATCCAGCATGATATGCGCATGCCATCCCGCTCTCAAAGAATTCCTCCTTGTTACTCTGTAAAATTGATACCATACAACTTTTTAGAAAGAAATCAAACATCTCCTAGAATCATTCAGCTAAAGTTACAAATGTAGAGTTACCTACATCATATATTTTGACATAACCACCATATCCCAGCAGAAAGCTGGTATCACATAACAAACTGGATGTGCAAAGTGAATATTTCGTGGAACTTACTGATTTCATCCTTAGAAGCTTCTCTTGATTCTTGTCTCCAGCATACTTTCGATCCACATAAACATGCTTGATAAAATCCCGAAGTTTACTAAGATTGCTGGTAACGGACATACAAACTGTAAGATCGAATAACAATATTACTGAAACATTAGCTTGAGAGATTTCATTGACAACTATATGCAAAAGTACCTGCTATCAGGATAAGAATTTCGTTGAGGATCCCATTCTTTGAAATATATTTGCCTTGCTCTCTAGGAAAAAGTTGATAGTCAGACCACAGAGATTAAATTATCAGAAATGATAGTACCATTAGTTTTTTCCGTTCACCTCATTTCCTGCTGCTTGAAGAGCGCTAACTTCCTCCGCGTTGAATTTAGCCATTGACACTGATTTAACACGATGTGTGAATTCCCGGCTGGAATTCAACAAAGTAAATCAATGAATTTACTAAAAAGTAAAATATTCCATGACAAAATAAATGAGGTTAAACTGCGGAATGTGTCCATTGATGAAATATATATCACACAAATATTTTCTACGGCGTTCCTAGTATGTTACAGTGTGGGGACATGTCAATACTTACTGCACAACATTACAGTTCATGCAGACAAAAGTGGAGAAGGTAGTGCAAACATATTGTGGTCCCTGCCAAAATAAGATAGCATAACACCCCATAAGCCTGTATTGTCTGAAACATATATATGTACTTTTACAAATTAAAAATATGCTGAAAGACATACCTAAAAAAAATAAAAAAGGATGCTAAATCAGTCATATTGTTCGGGTGGAAAGAAAGTAATTGGCATAATTTGAATAGCCACAAAAACAATCATTCCCAGAAGACGGCTTCCCTAGGAAAACATATAAAAATGACTAATGGAAACTGATATTTAGCATCCAGACCAGACTAGACTCTTTTTTCCTTAAGCAAGCCTCAAGGCATGATTTGACGCCCCTAAAACAGTTGTGCGCCATTTCTTCTGTACTATAATTTTTACGTTTACGAAATTGTTTTTACAGATTATAAGTTTCCAGAAACTTGGCAAGGCTATATCAAATCACGATATGTCGTCTTTTGCTGCATGCATATAATGAAAGAACCATCAAGCTGCCGGAACATTCATCACTTAAAGCTCAGCTCTGCACTACAAAACCAATTCTAAGTCTTCAACATCTTGTCTCAACAATAATCTTCGGTCTTTAGGAATTTAAACAGCTAAAAGATTATCTGCTTGCACTCGATAACCACACAAGTAACCATTCCTAAAGCGACCGCAACGGCCGATTACAAAAAGAAATTTATGAAAAGAATACAAATAAAACAAATACCAAAATATTGCAATTAATGCATCTTCTGTTCTCGGGAAGTTTGAGAAGACCCCGAATAATTCCTTCAATTCTCTCCTCTTCCTTCTCTTTCCTACCCATTTTCCCTAAGAAATTACTCTGCCTTTTTCATCAAACAAAGGAGAGAGACAAAAAAGCAAGAAGTTAGACGTGTTCTCTTAAATGCATCACGGTTTAGGGTTTAACAAAATGTTCTAGAGAAGTTCGAACACTAAAATTAAAAACGAAGCAGAAAAGAAAAACTTACCTGAGCTCGGAAAGCAATGGACGGAGAGAGGTAGAGTAGAGAAAGTTGAAACAGGAATCGGAAAATGGAAATGAAGCTGAACCGTCTTGTGAACAAGAAAACTCAGGAAAATGTGGAGGGAAATTCGGCAGTTATAACGGTTAGATTACAGGACGGAGTTGGCGGGTAATAGAAACTTTTGTCTTTTAATGTTTTTCAGGTTCGGGTCAAATCGGGATCTTCATTTACTCTTTGGCATGAGACTCTTACAAATTATATCTACCTCGTCTGTTTCCTTTTATGATTTAAATCTTATTAATATTGTTATAATTATACTTTTATTATTAATAATTATAAATACAAAGATAGTAATTAAATAACTAAAAATAAATAAGTCTTTGTAATTACTTGAATAATTAATTTTATTCTAGACAAGATATTCATTACTAATACATTATAAAATAGAAATTAAATGTACCATATTATTTAATATTTTAAATAAAATAATTATTAATTTATATTTATAAATACATAAAATATTTAATTTAAATTCTCTAAATTTAAATAATTACTATTAAATCTATTAATAGATATAATTTATATATGAAAAATTTTACCAATGTGATAAATTGAGTAATACTATTTAGTTTTATTTGTTAAAATATTTAGTTAAAAATTTTTGGAAATAAAAATAATTATATTCTAAAAGAAAGCATAGCTTAACAAAAGAAAGAAAAGAAAAGAAGAAGAACTAGATTGAACCAACTATACAGAAGATGGATATATCAATGTTAACAGCAAGGTCCCCATTAAGTGAAATATGGGAAAGGCTTAAATAGGCAATGGTTTTGCTACATCAACCCCCACGTTTCTCTAGTTTAAGAGGAAAGTTTTGCAACCTTGAAGTGGCACCAAATCAGCTCCTTAATTAATAGATTGTAAAGTGTTGGCTTTAAATTGTTGCAAGTCAACCGACTTAAGCTTGTATCTCTGGGAATTTGATTCTCTGCATACTTCAGATATTAGTGTACAAAGGCAAGTTTCAACAAGATGGAGTCTTGCTTAGGAAGAGAAGCTTTCGTAACCAATGGAACTAGGTTATCGTATTCAATTTTAGGATTGGAAATTAAATGAGCTCCTAATGTAGATCCAGGTGTCCAATATGACAAACAAGTGATTTATGATTTTATTTTCCCCATGCCAAAGGCAACGAAGGGAGTTTTGGGAAGATTTGATCCTATCTAGGTTGCTCAAGCTATTTTCCAAAGCTAGCTAGGCAATAAAGGTAATTTTTGGAATATTTTTCTTAAACCATACCAATCTAAATCAGGGGGCCTTAGGGCTCTGATGCAAGAATATAATAGAGGTTATTTTATTGTTGTAGGACCTTGAGGGGCCTCTATCCCAAACAATCCTATCATTCCTGTCTGGATTTGGTTTGTATACAGGGATTACCTTATTGAATTTGTTGAATCCTCCAAGTGTGAGGGGCTACTCATTTTCTTTGATCAATTCAAGTACTTTTACTTCTAGTTTCATCATGTTTCTGAGTTAATAAAGTCTAAGAATAAGGAATAGGAGGATTGAAGTGCTCCATTTGTCATACCATAAACTTGTATGCTTCTTATTGACAAGAATGGATTTGAATGGCATGCATATTTTAAACTTGAGCCAAGGATTTCAGTGAATGTCTAAGAGAGGACTAATCACTTTTAAACTCCCAAAATTTTGTGTGTTTTAAGGTGATAAGATTACATCCACATAGACCACATGTTTCCCTTATCAATGAATAATTCTTAACTTTTAAAAATACTATGCTAGTTATTTGGAGAGATTTGATGCCAAGTCCACCATGGTCTAGTGGCTTGCATAAGTCTTTCCAAGCTACCTTAGTCCTTGTATCCTTATATGGATATCCATTGGAAGTTTCTCATGATCATTTCTATATCCTTGATACGCTTTTTGGGAAGAATGAGATGGTTTAGCCAGTAATTATAGATATTAGATATGATAGATTGACCAACTGAAGTCTACCTGCATAGGACGATTCTTATTACACCAATTGCCAATCCTCATTTTGACTATTTTAAACAACTTGTTGCAGTCTTTATAAGTTGGTTTAGCATTAGTAATTGGTACCCTTAGATTTGTGATAGGTGATTGTTGTAGTACTTTGAAACCTGTGGTATGAACAACCTATTCCTTCTTGTTCATTGCATCCCCTAATACAATTATATAGCTTTTCAGTGTTTACTTTTGTACTCGAGAGTTTAGTGAATTTCTTGATGGATTTAAGCATTGTGTTTGTGAAATCAGTGTTAATTTTGTAAAAGATAAAGAGGTCGTCTGTAAATGTTAAGCTGAAAAGCTTCAATTTTACACTTTTTATTATGAAATTTGAAACTTGAGGAGTTTCTAATATTATGAGTAGTGCTTCTTTGCTAAACTTCCAGACAAATTAAGAAAAGGTAAGTAGATAAATGATTACTTTCCCTAACTAGTTTACTCCTTTTGGACCATTATGTTTGTTCTCCATTAACAAGCACGCTATAGGAAGCCGTTGTGACACATTACATCTGTTCTCCATTAACAAGCACACTATGGGAAGCTATTGTGATACATTACATCACCCAAGACGTGAACAGATTAGGAAACCAAAAGCTTTAAATGTATGGGATAGGAAGTCCTGTTTTACAAAATGAAAAGCTTTTATAAAATCACATTTGATTATACAGGACTGGCCTATTCCTTTTCTTAGGTACCTTTAAAGCAATTCTTGACTGAAAAGTACATTGTCCCTAATGGATCTGCCCTTAATGAAAGCAATTTGAGATTTACTGATTATAGTATTTGTTACTGGCTTTAGCCTATCTAGGATGTTGAAGATAATCTTATAGGTGAAGTTGCAACATGAAATTAGCTTATAGTCATTCCAATTTTTAGGATTAGAGCATTTAGGAACCAAGCATATATGCGTTTGGTTAAATTTTCTTAGAAGGGATTCTTTGTTGAAAAATTCTATCATAACTTTATAGACATGGTCTAATGTCCACTGTCAAATTTGTTGGAAGAAAGTTTAGGCTGCTAGGACTAGGACCTTAGTTTCAACTTAGTTTCTTTAAGGCAAGGTCAACGTGATCTAGGGTGAAAAGGAGAGTGAGTTTATCTACTAATGAGGGACCTAAGGAAGGTGCAATGAGTAAGATGAAATCCTACTCTAATATGCTTACAACACTATTTGATCTTATTAGGTTTGAGAAGTGGTGAAATAATAGTTTCCTCAGCTCTTTTTGCCCCCAAACATTATCACCTTTGTCATTTGTTAACCCTTTCATTATGTTTAAGTTCCTCCTACTTTAGATAGATTTGAAGAATAACACATGACTTAATTCTTAACTTATCTTTATTTCCCTCTCTCTCGATCTCTCTCAATCATGAATAGTAACTTACCCTCTCTCACAATAGTAACTTCCATTTCTAGTGAAGCTCAAGGGTAGTCACAAGTATCCTTCTACTTAGGAAAGGCTTTATGGAAGCCTCCGATGGAGGCTTATCTCATCAAGAGGAGATGTAGAATTAGTTTTCAACATTGCAAGAATTGATGGATGTTAACTTCTTAAGAGAAAAAAGAAACCAAAAAACTACCGACTCAAATGGAACAAGCAAATCCTAAAGAAATGTGGTTTTAACTAAAACTCCTAATGAGAAACCAAGAAAATTTCCAGCCATATTAGTCAATGGCATTGTCACACCACCTCTAGAGCTGCTTTAAAAGGGTGCAAAACATTGAGACAATACACTAGTTGGCTTCTTTCTAAGCAAGAGACCTGTATTTCATTTAATACAATGTTGGGTTTATAGTAAGTGGGAAACAAAGGACTTGACATAATATTGCTTCCAATCAAATGTATAGATGGAGACAACATGAACAAGATAATAAAATCTGGTCCATGACATATGGGAGCGCAACCCATATTTATCCAAAACTAGGGTCCAGGTTCGGAATTTGATAAAACCAGCATAGTAACTATTCCCTTATGGGTTAATTTTCATAACATACCTTTAGAATATTGGATTATAGATGAACTGAATTTTCTTGTAGGTTCTGTGGGGAAACTTATAACATTTGATTCAGCTACTGCTAGACTTGAAAAAATATGCTTTGCAAGAATTTCTGTGGAGATTAATAACAAGAATGAATTGCCTAAAACACTATCTATTATGAAGTTGAATGTTACCAATGAAATGTTTAAAGGAGAAATCTAACTATCTTATAATTAGAAGCCTCAACTGGGAAAACAATTATGAAAATCTATAAGGAAATCATTCACTTTAAATGATTACTTTGAGATAATTGTGATCAAAGAATAAACAACACCTCATCCAAATAAGGAAAACATCATTAATATCATACTAGAAAAATCGATTAACTCACTTGTGATCTTATAGTCAATCTAATGGAGAATGAGGAAAGTGGAAGACTTGATGTTCTACGGTGTTGACCAACCTTTTATCTCTATTTGCATCAATCTCTTCAATCTTTCTACAGATTATCTATTCTATGTATCAACTCATCTAAGAGCAATCTCTATTTCTTTTCAAACATTCCTAAGACTAATAATTTTCATCAAATTTTTAGTTTCAACATTCACATCCTACCTTTCAAATATCTTGGTGTTCCCATCTCTTCTAAGAAGCTAAGATTTCAATATTTTTTATTGATTTTAGGAAATAAAAGAAAAATATCAATGTTTGGCATAATAAAGCTCTCTTACAAGCTGAAGGATTCTAGCTCATTATTTCAGTGCTTAACAATTTGCATACCCATTGGAGTACACATTTATTTTTGACCCAAGAAAATAAATAAGGAAATAGAGAAATGTATCAAAAATTACTCTAGTCTAGCAAGGTTGGCAACTCTAAAGAACCTAAGATTAAATGGGAACAATTATGATAGAGAAACTAGGAAGGTCGTCAAGGATTTGTTTCCATTCATATGATTCAAAATATCCAAGTGGCCAAAAGAGTTTGGAGGCTTTTTAATGATAAAGAGGCTCTTTGGAGAAAATGGATGAATGAATACTATTTGAAGGAATCCAACTTATGGAAAATTAATGAAAAGAAAGAACATTCATGGCCTTTCATACAAATGCTCAGAAAAAGACAGATTGTATATCATTTGATTCGGAATGGTGAAGATACTTGGTTTTGGTTCAACAATTTGACCAATCAATACCCTATAATCATGAAAGGAGATATCACTTTCTTCATAACTAGAATTTAAATCCCAGCTCGAGTTAAGAAGGTCATAATTCAGAACATATGGCTAGAAGCTAGTAGTGACATTAGAAGATTGTTGAATTACTTTCCCAATTACTTGCCTAACCCTTTTTTGACTGATAAGCCCAGATGGTTCATCAACAGAAATGGAGAATCATTTAACTCATCCTATCTTAAAGCTCTCAAGCCTTACACTTCTCTTATTCCTTGGTATAACATTGTTTGGAAAGGTTCTTTAATTCCTGAAGCAACTTTTATCATATGGTTAGTAGCTAAAAAAAGATTGAAAACTAAAGACAGAATTAAGGGGTCCAACGATAGGCTCATGCTTAGAAGTTAAAAATATTAATCATCTTTACTTCTAATACAACTATACAGTCTCAATTACTGATTGGGATCATATATCTGAGTGGGCTGAAAAATCAATACCAAAAATTAGGGAAAGACCAGAAAATGTCTAAGCCTAAGCCTGAATTGCTTAGTGTATACAATACGGATGGAAAGGAATCAAAGATTGTTCAAAAATTGTAAAAAGGAAACTCATGCCTTAGCTCACATAATATACTAAAGGATTAGAGAAATCATTGTTGCTCACATAGTTGTTGAAAATATGAGCCACTCTCTTAGAAGAAGATGGAATCTTTAATATCTTAGATTCTGATTTCTAGCAGTCCTTATGGATAATAGTCGTAAAGATTAATGTAATCTCATTAAACTAGTTTGGCATAGTCATATAATGTCTCCTTTTGATTCCTTTAATGGCTTATCAATGAATTCTTTTCTATTTAAATTTTTTTTAGGGAACTTGCCTCATCCTTTTTCAGAATCTCATTTAGTGAGTTTTGATACAACTTGCACTTATTGCATATGCCTTGAACTCTGAAGACATATAAAGGAGAGGCACCTGCTGCACAGACCCAAAGTTTCAAAATTGGCAATTGGTGCAATAAGTGCTTCCACACAATTTTTTTACTGAAGGAAGAGTTGGTCTTTTTCTCTCCAAGATATAGCCAAGAGTTGGTCTTTTTCTCTCCAAGATATAGCCAACTAATGTGTTATTCCAGTGTTAAACTTTAGCTCTAATGACATCAACAATAATAGGTATTGATGATAAGAATGCCAAGCCTTCATTAATAGTTAAAGTTTTTGGAAAATAAATAGTATAATAATTTCTAAAAGAAACATAACTTAAGTACATCAGCTTTGAACCTTAAAAAATCCAATGAAACCTATATAAGTAGAAAGTTAAAAGACTTTAATATTTATATTAAATATAAATCAAATTATAATATTTTGAAATATATATATTTTTTAATATTTTCAAAATTAATTAATTCAATCATTTAACTAACAGAAACTGAGATAATCGTTAATAAAATAACGGAAGTTTTAATAAAATATTAAGTATATCTTTTTTAATTTATATCCATGCTCCAACTACAACCATTTTGGCCCCAAGTGGCACTAGTTTTCCACCGGTGTTTTATTATGTTTCATATTTTTTAAGGCTATGTTTGGTTAGGTAAAATTGAATGGAATGTAATATTATTACATCGTTTGAGAGGAGGATTTATAATAGAATAGAATGAAATAGGATGGAATGAGAGGATTTCATATTACATCTCATTTCATTCTAAACAGTAAAAATAAGTTACCTCCGCTTTGAGGGGTTTAAGATGAAATGTAAAATAATAAATAACATTTCATTATATTACATTATGAACTATTTTATCCCTCATAAACAATAATTTTCTAATATTACATCCACTTAAATTTCATTCCATTATAAACCATTTCATCCTATCTCATTCCATTTTATTTTATTAAAAACTTTACGTCCAACCAAACATAGTCTATAGCAACAGATGAAGAAACACTACTCTTTTGCATGTTATTTAGGTTTTGGGCAGGCCCTTTATATGGATATCGTTTCCCTGTTGCCTCCTGGAATCGGCGCCCTAAAGCTACAACGATCACTGCAAGTTGGGATGCACTTGATCTTGAATTCATCATTGTTGTCTAACTGAAGGACTTATGGAAGGTGAGGAGACTAAACTCTTCGCGTGCTAATTTGGGTCCTTGGAAATAACAGGAATGATGAGGGAGTAAAAGAAAAAGAAATAGTAGACTAGAGGGATTGGGATCGCCGGAGAAGCATGAAGTCAATGATCAAGAGCTTGAAGTCTCACCTTCAAACAGAGATTTCGGGGGGAAGTCATGCTAAAATTGAGGGCAAAAGGGTTGCATTTAAAGTGAGGATTCTACCGGTCTCAGCGCGACAAAAAAAAAAGAAAGATTTTAAGTGGTTAAAATTTTCGTTAATTAAAAATTGAAGTAAATAATTTTGAAGCCCTTAAAATTCTTATACACTTCGAAATGTGTTAAAGTGTCTTAACAGGTACTTTGAACTCAAAATATCTTTTTAACTTTTGAATTTCACTCTAATTTTCAAAATGATATATAATGTTCATTAAATTAAAATCAAATTGCATATATAAATGCATTAAAATTTATCTTTACTTAAAGGTGACAAAATTTCATGCGCATAAACATATCATAAATATTCACAATCTAAAAGTTAAATATAATTAATAAATTAAAACAATTTGGAAATTCAAAAGTAACAAGAACTAATTACTAAATATTATAAATAAAAATATAGATATAGGCAATGTCCAAAAAACGGTGTACCAATCCTGTCTCATAAGATCCAAGCAATCCAATTAATTCAGGGCTGGATGTTGTTGAGAACATGAGGGCACAGGTATAACTGCACAAGTGATTTGAAGCCCTTTTATAGACGGGATATATGTAAAATGTAGAAACCCACGTCTTGTCACAGCTGATACAGTTCTATCAGGAGTCCAAACCAAGGAACGCAAAATCATCACAATATGCCAGTAAGTTAGCTAATACCAAAGCTAGCTAGTTTACCTCAATTCATGTCAATTTCAGGTGCCCTTCAGTTTGACACGATGTTTTTCATTTTTTATATAAATAGAAAAAAAAAATTAAGTATATGATGCTACCATTTGCGAGATCCATCTCAGCTTCTTGTAACAACTACGAACTATCAACTAATGCCTGAAGTTAATCAACCGAGATGCTCGCCACCAGCTTTCATCAACTAGCCACAGAATCAGCTGAGAATATCCTCCCTCTGCATTACATAGTCGATGTGGCAATTGCTTCACCAACGTTGGAAAAACTAGATCTAATCACCATTCGAAGGCAAAGGTGTGATGGATCTAATAACTGCTTTAGACGGACCAATAATTAAGTAGAGCCAATCACCAGAGACAACTTTTTACAGGAGAAGTAAAAGCTAAGCCCACATGTAGACATGATTCCTACTCTAATTACTGTTTCATTAAGATAAGCAACTTATAAGTATACAATCAATTGCACCTGCTAACGTTCATATAAAGTAGGAACACTTGTTTTAGACAGACTTCTGGCTCTGAAGTTCCTCATTCTTCGCACATCCCTCCTGGAAATTGAGAGCTTTATTACCAGTTGACCGACAAAACGGGGAAGGAAACATAGAAGGTAACTTGAGTATGAACAATTAAACATAACTGAGCAATGCATGCAAATTTAGCTACAATCAGGGTATGTTAAAGTACGAACTGATATCTAGAACTTTCTGTTAAAAAACATAGTACATTAAGTTGCTCCATCATAAAGATAAAAGTAGAGTAGAAGTATCTTCCATCCTTTTACATTCTTTCCCAGTAAACCTAGCTTTTAGGCCCAGCCATTACAGAAAGGAAGAGGAGTGCTTACCTGGACAGTTTTCAAGAGAGAATAGCAGCGCCTTTGCTCTGCCATTGCTGCAGCATACCTCTTCTTCAGGGCATCACAAGCCTTCTGCTCTTCCTGAAGCCTAACTTGCACCTTTTGCAGCTTCTGTAAGTTAAATGCAGCGGTAATAAACCATCCAAACAGCAAGGCAGTACTTAACCTCACAAATAACTCAAAGCATGAAGGACAATCATATCGAAACAAGGCTGCAGAGAACTTTTTGACTATGTAAGCTGCTTTAGATAGTTGACTTTTTTCAATAGTATTTACCTGCTTACTAATTCCTCAAATAAAATGCACTCCTGAAATTATGAAAATCTGTGAAAGGAATGACACAATTCCGGCACGTCTCCTTTGTGAGGAGTTAGAGCCCATTAAAATAATCCTTCAGAATCTATGCACCAGAAGTCAAGTAATTCAATGGATTCAAGTTAATCCATGCATCAATCTAAAGATAGTTGCTTCAAAGAAAGAATTTATGGAATTACCACATGTGACAGTAACTTTTTTCTTTACAATGGTGATCTCTGGTTTCCTTGTTTTCTAATTGTACCACCATCTCCAGGTACCATTCTTCTATACTCATTTTACCTCTCTCTCTCTCTCTCTCTCACTCACTCACACACACACATAGACACACACAAAAGCAGATATGCTTTTTCCTTAAACAAACCTGAGGATAGGAAAGGCTAGATAGAAAATGAAAACAAGCTTAGTGAAGTGGACAATATATGAGCAAGAGTTGCTCAGCCTTTCCAAACATATAAAAGGTGGCAATCACCTGTTGACTTCCCTTTACAATTGCTTCCATGGAATCAATCAATTTTAATCGACCGTCAGCACTCATAATGGCATCTTGAAACTGCATGCAGAAGCAAAGCTTCAACTTATTCAACAACAACCACGCATAAGCGAGTCAAACTAGTTTAAAACCTTCATACATAATCACATGTGGATGTTTTCTTACAAACATCATTTAAGTTCTCAACATGCAGCATGAGTTCTCAAGGAAGAGTAGAGTGAAACAAGACACCTGCATTTTCATTTTCACAGTACTTGGACATTCTTTGTCATAAATGATCAAGCAGATTAACTTTAATTTAAATAATTTAATCAAGTGGGTTGAAGAAAGTGGAGAAGGTAAAGCCATTCCTAGACAAGAAAAAAGAAAAAGACAAGAGTATGGATGGTCAATTGTTTTGATTTATACCTGCGTACTTATTGAGCTCAATAAGGAGGTCTCTTTTAACATCAATTCCTTAATCTCTAAAAGAGCATTATAGGTTCCATAATATTTGCGTGTTTGTCTATGCTTTTCCTGAAAGTAGCAAGAAAAGAAATCCTGTCACTAAGTGCATAGTCAAGTTCCAATGAGCCTTACAGCTAAATGACATCCATCTTCCAAAAAATGAATATGAGATCAACAAGTTAGGTTCAGTTGAATAACTTCTTTAACATAAAAGATTTGGGGAAGGTTTAAAAGAACTCATCGGGAACCTGGATATGTGCATTTAGTTCCGAAAATCCACGTTCATATCTGCAATGGAAGTATCAGGCCTATCATTAAACATATAATGAAGAAAGCAAGTACATAAGCTACAGGAGAAAACATATAATGAAGAAAGCTAAGTACATAAGCTACAGGAAAATTATTCCATCTCTTTTTGATTCATCTGTAAGAGGTTATTGAAATGGAGACAAAACCAACTGAGTCCATTGAGAGATCAAACTTAAGTTCTGCACTTCAGTGACTTTAGTCAGCACTTTATTTCACATGAATATCACATAAAAATTATGATCGCCTTCAGCCATATATGACTGAAGCTATATCATGTGACTTTCAGCAGGCTAGGATTACTCAAGACCACCTCTCGTTCCTTTTTCATTACTCATGGAAAGATTAGTGGTCGTTTTCAATTGAAAACCTACCATATTGTACAAAAAAATACAGGAACTGCAACAAATTTTATAAAGGAGGAAAGAAGAGACACAAACATCTATATTGCCATCTCAGGATAACAATAAGTGCAGTAGAATCCATATCAAAGAGGAACACGCTGATAAGAAATGTAAAAGGAGGTTTTTCCCAGATGCCAGAAATAAACTTGAAGGGAGAAGCCACGAGAGAGAGCAACCACATGCTCCTTGAGTAAGAAAAGCATCCACTGTGTAAATTGGTGTTAAATTCAATATGTCAAGCCAAAGGAGGAATGAATGTGCATTAAGCAGTCGCACTTTCTGGGAAGTTATTGTAGCATATGAATCTAGATACAGAATAGAAGGAAGCACTTCAATTTTGTACAATTATAGTTGATCATATTAGATAAGAGAAAAAGAATTTACAGTAATCTTATCATTTATGTAAAGCACGGAACACTATCGAGAGTTTCAACTATATTTTCTAACAGAACTACAGTCCGTAGTCCCATGTATTTCTGGCAACAAACAATATATGCAAAAATAAAACAGAAAATAGTTACCACTATACACGATTTTTAAAAATCACACTATTTCAGTTGTTCATTTACAAAGGGAAAAAAATAACCTCCAAGCACTGATCTTCCCCATTGTCTGACATTAAAAAACCTTTAAACTTCATCCACGTAACATATGAAGGAAGAAGATACATGCCTATAAGCGGCAAACTATACCATACAAATCATAATCAACTGAACAGGATGGTAGGCAAAACAACATACTGAATGAGTTCTGCCTGGATTGGTATGTCACCAAGCTGCATAGTTACGGAGACAACCGCCCTTAGTTTACCCGCTAGTTCCTACTAAACAATGAATCATGTTAACTTCCATAAAGAACTCAATCCACCTTGTGCAAACAGTTTAATCACCATGAATCATCACACAGACAGAGACTAACAGCAACATAACTCAGTAGCAATTAAAGCGAATACTTTACCTTTCTTGCTAAATTCAGTTTCTCCAAGGACCTGGCTAATAGACAATCCAGATCTTCAGAGAGCCTGTCACTCTCCGAGCCAGCTCTCAACTTATCCTCCAATTCACGAGTCTCTTCTTCCAATTCGGCTCGCCTCACCTGATATTTTGATCGAAGAACAGACTCTTGTGCTTCCAAAGCCTGAATGATAGGCAACAATAAATGCAAGGTGAGTGTGTCATGGAATCAAATACCTACATTATAATGCACAGGAAATGAAGAAACATGGACCTTGTCTGATTTCAAAACAAGCACCAGCTTCTGGACATTAGCATTAGCCCCCTCGTCCACATCGATTCTTTCTCGCAATTTTCGCAAATCGTTCAAAAGTTGGATCTTTCTTCCATTCTGAAACATCCACAACAAACATCGATTACCCAAAAAAAATCTTAGCAGCTTATCTATAGTGAAAATTAATACAAGAGTGAAAAAAAAATAAAACCTGATTATCCAAATTCGATTTTAATCGCTCCATCTCCATCGAAGCTCTTGCACTTCGCAAATCATCCCGGAGTTGTCTAAGCTCATCTTCCTCGAATGGACGTTCCGTGCAAGCAGATACCTCGTAGTCTGGCTTCACCGTTGCAATCTCCATTTACGCAAATCAAAACTAACTTTAGTACCAACTTCAAGTTTTAGGAATTTTGATTACATGAACAAAAGCAAAAGTATAGTTCTTAACCAATTGTTTGATAAAATAAAGTATTAAAATTGTTTGTATTAAAATTTCTATTCAAAGTCCTCCAATGAGTTTCTCTTATAATTTATTACAGAAATGTATTTGAAAATTATATTTGAAAAGAATTCATTTATATTTCCAATAAAATATTGAAATATATATTTTCTTACTTTAATCAAACATATTGTTGGTTTATTGCAAATATACTTATTATGAAATTATAATTATAAGAATTATATTGCATTTATGAATTATTTTTAAGTCTTTTATAGTTATTATTATATTAAAATTGAATATTAATATAATGTAAAGAATTACATATTATAATTTCATAATTGACAATTGAAAGACAAACGAGAACGATGAACCCAAATTTAGAGATCCTTCGTATGATATGATCTCATACCAAAAAAATAAAAACAAAGCAATCAACAAGAGAAAAGCCATATATCAGGGAGGGGGATAATCTCAGGTATAAGCGTAGGAAAGAGAGGAATCACGATTGTTACCCCCAGAATTTTTTTTATGATTATTAAGCATGATTAGAGAAATTAAAGCATTAATGAATTAAATTGAGTTGACATAAATTAAATAT
>JAOSBP010000008.1:18278222-18288555 GCA_027563825.1 Erythroxylum mucronatum
TCAATTGTCCCAATAACAATTATGCAGAATTAGCAATAAATGGTGACAAAGTACTGGCAATTTGCAGATTATAAAAACTCGATGTAAGGAACCAAATTAAGCATAAAAATTATAAATCAGGAGTCAACAAATGCATAATTACTTAAGAAAACGGGCCTAATTTATAGTATAAATTCGGTTCAATCAATTCCTCATGCATGTAGCATGTTCTGTTACAGAGATCTAATCTCTGATTAGTTTTTGATAATGTACATATATGCATGTTTTGTAAAGCTACAATATACATATTGTTTAAGAAATGAAATGAGGAATTTGGATTTTAGCCATAATAATTCTTATGTTTTAATTTATGATGCCATGAGTAAGTGAAAGTGATGTAGTTGGGGCACTGCTTCCGTTGGGCATGTGCTCGAATGTCGGAAGGACATAGGGGCACAAATGTCTGATAGGAGTAGGGTACTACAATATGGATATTCTATTCCAATGTCAATGATAGAGAAGATATGCGTCATAAAGAAAGTCTTCAATGATACATAGAGTAATGAGATCCTCAGGATAAGATCTAATATCACTTGGACTAGATGTAACGTAGTCAATCTAGTAGGAATTGACACTTTGACCATACTCTGAACCAAGTGGAGTTTAGATGGTGAAAGGGCGAATTACATGGCAACATTGCATATGGAAGGGTTCGTAATCAAACCACTGACTTTCCTGTCAATTGGAAATCATGACGTGTTGCTAAATACCGCTCTTGGCTTACTTGAATTAAGTGTTAATTCAAGTGGCCAACATAACCACGAACCTAATGGGTAACACTCATAGGAGATCCGAAGGATGAGTAAAATGGTCTGGAATGATGATTCAGGATATGAGAAATTGTTTCGGGATTGTATCGCGATGTGATCATGGTAGAAAACGTTGCATAGAACGGATTAGAAACAAGTGTTGTTGGTTGCCAATTTGGTCATTAGCTTCCTAAAATTTCCTTTAATGCATATTATTCATGGTCATTAACTTTTCATAACTTCTATTAATGCATGTTATTTATGATCATTAACTTCCTATAACTTCTCATTAATGATGGGGTTATGGGAGGCCAAAGAGGACAAAAAATAATCATCATTTTCGTGCATCTTGTGTAAGACACAAGTGAAAGAAAGTTTTTTTCTTACACACTTTTCTTTCTCCAACTCTCACAAGAGTTATTGTCTTTGCTAACACAAAAAAAGAATTCTAGCCATCTCTAAGTGAGGTTTCATCCTTTTATCTTTGTGTGGACTTTCATTAGAGACAGTCTACATTGATCGTTGTTGTTTATGACAACTCAGCGCGGAAAAGATTAAAGAACGAAAGAGATCGTCAGAAAGGTATGTAAACATCCTACCTTTCATGTTTTTGTTTTCTATATCTATATGCATGAGTAGATCTGGTTTTTGAGGTTCTGCTTTATTTTTCGCTGCGTATATTTGATATATATTATGCATGAGATACATAATCGGAACCTTACAGCAGAGGCTGAGAGATGAATGATCTTTTACTTTTAGGGATTTTTCTTTAAGCATCCTTTCTTGTTTACGATCCCTCCTAATTTTTGGTGATATCTTATGTGCGACGATTTTAAAAATCGTCACTAAAACTGGCAACGATTTTATAAAATCTTTGCAAAAAGTAAAGCAATCTATATGAAATAAAATTATAAATCAACCTTTGGCGACGATTTTTGAAAATCGTTGCCAAATGGTTAACTAATGAATCGTAGCCAAAGGTTTATCAAATTGTGACAATTTTAATAAAGCGCCACCAAAAGCTTACCTTTTGGAGGCGATTTTCAAAATCGTCACCAAATATTTATTTTTAGTGACAATTTACAAAATATTTTTAGCTAAAATATTTTCTTTTAGCTACAATTTCTAAAACGTAACGAAAAAAAGTAGCCAAAAGCCTTGTTGTGGGGCTGGTGGATTCAAAGCCAAATTTAGATAAGTGATTTAATTTGATTAGTAATTTATATATTTGAAAGATTGTATTGTTTATCTTTATATTAAGATAATTTTTCTTGCAAAGGACTTTAGATATTATCACTACAATACCAGCATCTGTTTCCAATCCATTGTAATGACAAAGCTACGAATCCAGAGGCCTCGCATTCAGCTTTGACGATAAGAACAAAATTAGGATAGATATATTGTCACGTCCAGAAGCCAAATTCAAATCGTAGGTTGAGCTACCAAGATTCTTATGCACTTGTTCTTTGGACTTGTTCCATCGGAGACATGACCGCCCAGCAGCAACTCCTTGTGTTGTCCGTTTCCGTAACTCCAAATTTGAAATTAGTACACTATGTGTCGCCTCGCCTTACACGATATATAATTATACCTACTCGTATTGCCTTTCATTTCATGTGTGTATGGATGCGACGATGTCATCCCATAGTACTTACAGAAATTCACTAGACATGAATATGTCTTCTGTTTGTCTCTGTAAATTGCAGGAAGGCCATCCTTTTCTCAATCATCTACTAATTTGACTTTTTTGAATCCTTTTGTTGTTTAGTTAAAGTAGGGCCATTAAACAGGCACCAACTGTCTCTTAATACGCGCTTCCGTGATTGCTCTAGACCTAAAGAAGACAATTCAATCTCTTGCTTCAATTCCATTAATAATATTAGCCTTTCCCCACATTTAGAGATTAGATTTAACTCTTTGTTTTTATTGATAACTACAAAATTGTCAGGGACCCTACCTTTAATTTGCTTCCATCAGAGATTATCGATAGAATTGCTTAAATTATCTTTTATGAATTAAAATTATATAGCTCAAATCTAAAGGGTTTAGTTGAGTGGTAGGGACTTATCCATCCTTAACCAAAGGTTAGGGGTTCGATCCTTGACTTTAGATATGGAGCAGCCTTAAATTCTTAGGCCAGTTGTTCCACCCTGTGAGGTGCCTATAAATCAGCAAGGGAATTAGTCAATGGATCCACCGGTAGATACTCTGACCTAAGATCAAAAAATAATTATGTAGCTCAGTTGACTGCACCTTATTATTAGTCAAGATAGATATGAAATACCAATCAATTAGTCGGTGCATTAGGAACATCGAGGTTCTAAAAAGATGTATGCAATGATTTATAATAACTGTTATCCTAGCGAGCTAAACATGATAACATACAAAGTCCCAATTACCATGAAAATATGATTCAAATTCCTTTGATAAAATATTTTAAAGATTTTAATGTTAACAAAAGGCTCCAGTCGACTTGTATAGAGTACTAAGACGCATTCAGTTCTCGAACACTATTGGGGCTTATGTGTGTGTGATTACTATACATGTATAAACCTTCTTGTTAGACCAAAACGATTAGCATGTTAACTTTGAACAAAATATATACACATAGCAATCCATACAAGGGAAGCAATTCAAGAAAAGTTATTTAACTTCCTGGAGCTTTATTCACTATCATTGTCCCAGTTTCCTTCTTGATTGACACATGCCTATTTTGCTGACTACGTTGCAACAACATTTTACCAACAGAAAAAACCATTGATCAACTACATGCCACTGTACCCTATTGTCGTCTTCAGAGTTTAATGAAAGAAAGTGCTTTTCCAAGATTCCTGTCTTTGATCCCAATATACTCTGCAACCGACACATCACGATATTGTGGAACGTTTTCGTCATCGGAACTGAAAAACAACGGGGTGAGTTTGAAATCCGTCGGCGGGCAATAAAAGTACGCCACAGACAACCGGTGTCGGGGCTCTTTCATGATCGCACGATGAAGAACACTGGGAAAGCGAGCATTTGAGATTATATGTAAGAAATCGCCAATGTTCACTACTAGTGCTCCTCTTGTAGGACGGACTAGAACCCACCCAACGCCTTCTTTTAATGCCTGTAGACCGCAGGCGCTGCTCTGGTGGAGAATGGTAAAGAGAGAAGTGTCTGTGTGAGGTGCTAGACCCATGGCTCGATCTGGGTCTGGACAGAATGGATAAGAGTTAAGCTGTAGAGCAGAGCTGGGGCTTTCAATATTGTACAAGACCCTTTTCACTTCTTCTGCTGATATGCCCATGTTTTTTATAATTAGACCGATTAGTTTGGTTGCTAGCTCCTTCATTTTCTTCTGATAATCTTCCATTACGCCGCTGTCACGTATTGAAATAGGGAAAACTATTCAGTCAGATATTGGCAGAGAAGACAGGTTACGGTTTCTGTGATCACCTAACTTCGCCTATATAATAAATGATCAAAACCTTGAAGCTAAGTTTCATGATCCGTTCATAGAAAAAATGAAAATAGATGTATGGTTTCCCTTTCCATTCCATCAGCACTTGAAATTTAGAGAAACATGTTTCCAATTAGCTTTACCCTTCAATTTTTCTTAAATTAGAACAAAAGGCTTAGCGATTCTGAATTTCTTCTATTATTATTTTATACCATCTGGAGATAGTTTCTTACATGTGAAACAAAAAAAGAAAATGTTCCACCAGTACCCTCACCAAGTGCTTACTGGATAGAGTATTGTAGGTGGAAACAAGACCATTGTCTGTTAGGGCATGTGAACCCACTTGAGATGTCTTAAGTTTCAATTTTGCATCTGGAACCATGACCAATGAATCTACGCTTCTAAATAAGCGTACGTTTGATGAACTCAAAACCTATCAATTGTTGTACTGAATGCCAACCCTAACATGAAGTACTTTGCTGACATGCCACTACGTGCATGGAAGTGCATGAACTTACCAAAATCTTCGATAATCTTGAGGCCAAAGTTCTCTAACGTGATCAATAGGAGAACCGATGATAGTAAAACCTTCATGCCACATACAAGTGTTGAAGAATTGAGATAAGCGAGCTATGCCATAGCCGGTGGCTCCTCCACTCGATCTTAAGGCCTTCAGTTTTTGCCTAGCCGGAAGAGAGAAGAGTCTTCTTGCCTGAGACTCAACTTCATCCAGTAGATTCAATGGAACCCCGTGGTCTGTGACCTGGAACACACCCCATGTCTCACATGCATGCGTTATTAACTTCTGGGCTTCAGGGTCTGTCAAGTTGATGGATGGTATCATCAATAACCCGTCGTCGGATGATTCAAAAATGTCGTCCAATTTAGGCCAAATGTGGGAGTCCGGCAGCATCTGGACAGAGTCAAAGTCGAGGGGGATTATATGGCGGAGGTTGAGTGGATGGTCTCCATAGACTTGGGAGAGTGTACTCATCGTAGGAGAAGTGATGGTTAAAGACAAAAACTACAAGCAATATTTAGAGTTATTGCATTTCTCTGTTCCTGGGTTATAGAGAGGTATATATAAAATGGAATAGATTAGAGATATATCAAGGGGATTATGTAATGATACGAAATGAGGTTGAGGTGGCTGTTGGACAAATCCATGTCTGCTCGTGGATTTGGAGATGGTTGGAAAAGACAAATGAAGGAGCACAAAGTACTGCAGAATGATGAAGACGTGTTTTTGTTTACTAGTGGACATACCTATTTTCGCAATTGGGAAATTAAATTTGGAAACCGACAAAGCTTTGAACGGACCATTTGCGGCATAGAACTTACATGCAACTAAGGTTCACCATTGAACTATTTAAAGCCTAAGCTTGACCTAGGTTAGGAGGTAATTAGGACCAAAACAACTTATTATGATCTAACTTACACTAAATGTAGTTCAAGTTCACCAAACCATTTAAAGCTTGACCTAGATGGTAACTATTAGACCCCTAAGCTCAGACTGTGGGATCGTGCGAGTGTTGGCGAGCCTTGGCCAATGCTTGACACGTAAGTCGGCACGAAAAAGGCGTGTTGAAGAGGAACATGGTGAAGTCTTGCGAGTTGGTGAGCAAAACCCAAGGAACTTTCAAAGTTGGCAAGGTATGCGGGAGGTATCGGCGAATATCTCGAGAGTAGGCGAGATTCGATATGCGTAGGTAGAAATCTTCGACGAGACATAAGAATCGGATGCGAGGCTGCGCAGAGTTAGCAAACTAAGTTATACAAGACCCGAGGGTACGCGAGAAGGCGTAAAGACATGTAAGACCTCACGAGAATGCGCGAAGGCATACAAGCGCGATGAGGTGCTTAAGCATTTGACTTCAGCGAGGCAGAGCGAAGGAATGTGAACAGTGTGAGGTTTTATGCTAACTCAGTTTGTGACTTGTACTTAGTCATGGAACAACGAGACTGCACCATGAGAGAGCTTGATCACGGAAGATGGACTTATCCATGAATGTGCATTGATGGACCTATGTGTGGATAGGCTATAGTGAAAACACTAAGGCAGTAAGGCAAACGTGGGCGAGTGGGATCGAACTTGATACGAAAATTAAAACACATAAAAATAAGTTAAAACATGGATAAATAAATACATAAACAATTAAGTAAGAAAAATAAATAGAAAATTAACTAACAACCTAATTAATAATGAAATTAAATTAAGAATATTGTAATTAACATATTAAGCTAACCTATTTGATTAATTACAAATTTAACCCTAAAATTTAAATTAAAACCCCTAACTTCGCAAGTACGCAAAATTGACGAAATTGAACACTAAATTCACGTAATTAAATATAAACCCAATCTTTAATTAACATCAAAAACAACCTATTAACATTAATTTTAAAAAAATCACAAATTAACAATTAGTGAGTCGTAATGACATAATTCGAGTTAAATTTTCACCTAATTCACATGCAATTAATTGAATTGAATCAGTAAAACAACTAGGTAAAGTTATTATTCAACTATTAAACCACAATTAAGCATAAAATCACACAAATTATTCAAAAATTATGAAATCACGAAATTAGCATTTTTGACTAAAAAATCCTCAAATAATGCAAAATACCCAATGAATAATGCATAAACAAGTTAAAGCAACAAGAAAACTTACTTAGGTGTCACTAATTTGATTGAAAAATGCACAAATTAAATCGAAAAAAGTTGAAGGCAATGGTGAGAGTGAGAGTGAGAGAAGAGAGAACTGGAAAAATAAAGGAATTAGGGCATTTTAAACTGCAATCGCGAGCTTACACAGTTTGACACATAATTGTGTATCAAACCGTTTAAGTAACATAATTTTAGCTTTTTTCACAGACATTCACATTTTGGTACATGGGCACACTTGTATGTTTAGAGAACATCCAACTTTATGTAAATGTGTGAAACTTCAACAATATATGAATAAACTCAAGAATTTTGCACAATAGAGTTATAAACCTTTAATATGCATACCCTAACATCGTAATCATGCACAATCTTATGAATATGCTTAATGTTCAAATCCTAAAGCACATCGAAACTTAAATAAATCCTAGTCTAACATGGAAATAAGAATTAAAAATTAAAAATTAAAATAAACATAAACTAGTTTATGAGTTGCTTCTCACGTAGCGTTTGTTTAACGTTGTTAACTCAACGTAACTTGCAATTTGATCCTTATCCTAAGTCTATGATAAGTGGTTTGTTTCCACTCGTTTCTTCACAAGGGTGTTTTGTAGCTTATAAGTAAGCCACCTATTGTAAGATTCTAACAAGAACATAATTTATCAAATTAATAAATCCAATTGCATGCATTAATGCCCTTTTTAATAACAATCTGTTAATAAAAGAGGGAATAACAAAACTCCCTGAATCATTGGTTAAATCAAATGGTTTGTCTTCGAGGAAGTGCGAACCCTCCGTACTTAAGGTCACTACTAACGCTTCGCCAATAATTTCCATATTTGGTTCCTCCACCAATTCTTCCTTAACCACCTTTGTCCACTCTTCTTCTTCTTTTTGGATAGAAGTTTCTGGCTCATCTTCTTCAATTGTTTTCTAACACTTCTTTAATTTCTCTTCTTGAATGGAGGTTTATTCGTCTTCTTCTTCAGGAAGCTCTTCTTGGAATGTCCCTCCATTTATAAGGCCAACTTTTTTCTTTTCTTCCCTCTCAAATTCTCATCAGTTAGCTTTCATTTCAACCTGGAGTTCTATTTTTTCTGTAATACTCTCTTCCTCTTCCTCTTCCTCTTCCTCTTCCTCTTCCTCTTACTCTTCATCATCTTCTTCTATTGGGAGTTCTTTTTTGTTGTTAAGGATGATTTCCATTTCAAATTTGGTAGGGTTTGCTTCAGTAATGCTGGACAAACTCCTTTGCATCTCATCAGATATTATCTCCACCAACTGTTCTAACCGATCCACCAAATTTTGTATACGAACCTCTATTTTCTTATGCTTCATGATTGATTTTTAAATGAAATAATTCATCATATCTTCCAGAGTTGGTTGTTAACTGGAGGTGTTTGGTGCTGTAAATATTTAGCTAGAACGTAATCATTCCATCCATAGGCATAAGACTTGTTCCACTATAAATTGTAGCTATTTTGTATAGTGCACCTTGAGGTTGATTGTATATGTTCAGTTGATCCCACATATAGGTCGATGCTCGAGAATCATGATTGTATTAAGTACTTCCACAAATGTCGTAACCCGGTATAGACATCGAATGAGCCTCTGAAATCATGTAAGGAACATCTCTCAGCCATATGGTAATGTTATAGATTGCGAAGACATTCTGACTCCCAAAAATGTATTGTCTGCTTCATCCTTCCATTGTGAGTTGTGGCTATGACAATGAATCTTAAATCCTATAATAAACCACAAACTCAAGATCAAGTAAATAACTTCAAAAGATAATTAAATGAACAAGCCAAAGAAAGAATAAAATACAAAAAAATTGACTAAAATAATAGCATTCAAGTATTCTTAATATCAGTCTCTAGCAATTGCCCCAAAAACTTGATTGACTATTTTTTAACGCGTCAATATTGAAACAAATGCAAGTGCACGGTGTACTTGTAGCTAGTATCGACTAGTATGAGTCGATCCCCCGAGGACTATAAGTCTAGTCTAAGGAATTGATTTTGATTTTTAATCCAAAAGAAAGTAAATAAATGGGCAGCAAAATTGAGTCCAATTAAGGAAGCACTTAGTAAACTATTAATATAAGAAAATTAGTATCAAGGTTTCAAATCCCCCTAAAACATTTAACATATTAATCTTTTATTAAGTAATTGTTTTATTGATTTATTGAACTGTGGAGATTCCTATGATATGCTAATAGCTAACCTTGAGTCTAATAACAACTAATCCTAAGTTTTCAGCTGAGTTACTCAGAAAGTTTATAGGATTGCTTTCCCAATTTGTGAATTCCTCTATTAGGTTTGACCCTAATCGGAAAGATTTATATCATTCTATTTCTAGAGTTGCAATCAACTTCTTTCAATTACAATAGATCTATTCAAACAAGGATTTCTCGATCTCTTTGTTGTGAAATCATATTGCAATATAATATTCCTTGTTTATTAGAACATAAGTAAAACATGTATTTGAATCAAAATCTATCAAACCAATTGCATTAATAAAAGAATCAAAATATGTTAAAGTATTAACATGTGGTTCATCTAACGTAGACACTAAAGGAATTTAGTTACACAAGATTAGAAACGAAATCAAACAATAATAGAAAGAAAGTCGAATAGAAAATAATAGGTTCATAATTCTAAATCTCCCTGATTATCTCCTATCGAATGTTATTACAAGTAGAGGTTTAATCTTTGTATTCTCTTGGATATTTTGATGAATTCTTTGTGTTTTCTACTTCTCTATATCAAAATTACCCTTTGAGTCACCTATGAGAGTTTCAAAACGGCTCTGTACGTATCCTCTCCTCATTTGCCTCTGAATACGTCATTTTATAGTAAATTTTAGTATTTTGGGGAGATGCATGACTGTGCATGAAACCTTACATAAATCAAAATACCTAGATTTCACAAATCTGCACGACCTGAGATAAGTGCATGAGCTATTACATGTTCGTGCACCCCTTTTGTACTTCGACTCTTCGTTTTATGCCGTGTTTTTATCCAAAATTTTCTTCTTTAAATCCATAAAGGCAATTATACTCTTTAAATACACTTAGAGTAAATTAAGTACCGAATATATAATAAAAGTATAAAGTATGAAAAAAATTCAGCAAATATGGAGAATAAATAATAATTAATTATGCATCTATCACAAACTTATTTTTGAAATTTAAAGGTCAAATGATAGAATATGGATTCAATCTTTATGGCCAAAGCCTAATAAATGGGGTCGAGATCACCTGTCTAAGACAATTCTGTCTTACTCTGTCTAAGACAAATGTCAATAATTTTCAGGTGCTTGCGGCGCTGAGAAGAGGCTTTGGCTTTGGGACCACGCAAAGGCGCCGCTTTTCAAGCCAAAAGTGGCTGAAGTCAAAGCCACTTTTGGCTGTTAATGATACTTGTAATAAATT
>JAOSBP010000008.1:18292385-18304510 GCA_027563825.1 Erythroxylum mucronatum
AAATAAATGTAATTATCATAAGAATAGCTGAATAATAATAATAATAATAATAATAATAATAATAATAATAATAATAACAACAATAATCAAAATCATAATAATCATAATATTAAAATAATAATTATATAAAACTAAGAAACATAAGAATAATTTAGTAATAATAAAAAGAATAACAATAAATACAAATAATAATGATTAAATTGTAATTATAAATTTCAAATACAATAAATACAAATAATAATACTAATAATACTATCTTTCAATAATAATAATGAAACATTTGAATAATAAGAAAATTAATAATAATAATAACAATAATTAGATGATAATAATAATAAAGATAATAACAATAATTAATTTCAAGGTTTTATTAATAAGTATATATACTGAAGTCTTATTATAAATAATAATAATAATAATAAGGAGGAGGAGGAATTTAATAATAATAATAATACTAATATTAATAATAAGCAGTTTGTAAAAAATATACAGATTAATTATAACAAGTATATATACTCCTGTGGGAAGCCATACTTATAATAATTCAATATTATAAGAATAATTATATTATTCAGAATAATATAGTTAATAATAATAAGAAGAAAATTAGTATTTATTACAAATTTCATAATAATAATAGAAATTAATAATAATAATAATCAAGATAATAATAATAATAATAATAATAATAATAATAATAATAATTTTCTTCTTATTGATAATAATAATAATCAATTAATGATAATAATAACCACTTTATATTATATTTGTACATATAATAATAATCATAACAATTATAAGAATAATATAATAAAAATAAATAATAACATATATATAATTATACTAATATATAATAAAAATTATTCTCATTACAAATATATAATAAAAATAAAAATAAAAATATTATTATTGTTATAATTACTATTATTTATTATTACGGAATTAGTATAATCAATGAAATATACATAATATATTCTTTGCAAAAATTTATTACAAGTATCATTAACAGCCAAAAGTGGCTTTGACTTCAGCCACTTTTGGCTTGAAAAGCGGCGCCTTTGTGTGGTCCCAAAGCCGAAGCCTCTCTTTAGCGCCGCAAGCACCTGTAAAATATTGACACCTGTCTTAGACAGGTGATCTCGACCCTAATAAATGGCCCAATAAGTCAGTATTCTTGAACATTACGTACGATTTAAGTGTCATTTTTCTTTTTGGATGGAGAAAGAGTTAACTGTCATAACCTTGTACACTTACTATATCTAATTTTTTGTTTGAAAAAAAGTATAACAAATTTTGCTCCAACTTATTTTAATTGTTTGGCTTGTGTTACAATTATTTTTATTAAATATATTAAGAACTTAAACTATAATTAGTCATTTCAATGATATTTTGACATGACTGAACTACTTTAAAAATGAAAATATTTAAAAAATTCAAAAGTCTTTCATGCTTTCAGAAGTTTATGATATTAAAATAAAAATCTTCTACTTGAATGCGGTCTCCACTTTTTTTTATAACATAATTAATACCGTATAACATTTACATCATCATCAACAATTAATACGGAGTCTAAAAAGGTCTAATAATATACATCCTTACTCCTACGTAATAAAGGGGTAGTTTCCGATAAACATATATGCATGCATTTCAATTTGAATAAGCTATCGTTTCTCTTATAAAATCAACTAAACTAGCACTTGTGGGGGTGTACATTAATAACATCTTCCTCCACAGTTCCAAGTTTTCTGGTAACCCTTTATACTTCTTGATGAACCAGAAAAAAATTATCGAGTAGGGAGCGCCTTATACTTAAAGTCCATAACATGATTAAATTGTATTCCTACCATGCCAGGAAAAGTTTCCAAGTCCAATGTTCCTTCATATTTAGCCTCAAAAATAAGATAACCCCTGACTAGCCCCGCTTTCCGTTTTCTCAAAGATGAAAAAAATTAAGCAAGCAAAAAGTCAAGAGGACAGCAAGGGCATTACAAATTCCTGAAAGAAAGAGCTCATTCTTCCTTTGATGAGTGCTCTTTTATCCAACATACATCATCACGCACCTCTCTTATCTTCATTGCGGGGTTCTCCTGCCTGAACCGCGTTTCTTGTCTCTATAGCAATTTGGATGTTGCCATGATGACCCCCTACAAACAACATGCCAACTTAACATAACTTGAACAGTTTCCAGCTCAAAATGCAAAATGCAAAACGTGGAAAGATGATTTTCACCAGTGGGCATAGAAGATCGATCAGTTGAACCAAACCGCTGAATATTCTGGCCAGTCGCAGATGGTATCCCACAAAATTCATGTTGAAATGCCGTATTGGCTGCTCTTTCTGCTTCACATCCACTCCTGATTGTCTGACTTTCATTATTGTTTAGCCTGGCTGCAAGTTTCGGTGAGTAGGTTGTTGACCATGATCCTCCATTTGATCCAGCTAAGGCCATTATAACATGTGCCTGAAATAGATTAGGGGTCATAGATTAGCTACATAACTGGTACGCATGTTTAATAAAATTCAGCCAACACCTTTTCAACAGATAAAAAACCTATATTAAAAAAAAAAAGGCAACCTGGGGGTGTTTCTAAAATAGAGAAATTTCTAAAAAGTTTTGGCAGCCAAACTTTAAATTTACCTCCACAAAGCAAGAAAATAGAGGAGAAACAGAATAACTAAAAGCTATACCAATCGAGGACTAGCAACTGAAGTGACTAACAATATTTAGGCCTTATTTCAATGACTTTCAAGTTCTCTGTCTCAAGGTACAAAATTCATTTTCTGCAGAAAGCCCTGCTTAAGGGTGGTGTCTATTATGTCCATCTTCTGGTAAAAAACAAATCATCAAAATTAACATTGTCAGTTTAGGTGCTGCCTTTTTGAGACATTAAAGCATGAATTAGTTCTAACACAGCCCACTTTTTACATTAAAATACCTAAAAGAACTGTCCTTTCTTAATTTCTTAGGCCGTTACTCTCTTCATTTGCACCTGTCATGTCTAACACTTATTTAGTGGATGTGAATGTTTTTCTCATGTTTACAGTATCTTCAGCGGAAGGTGAAGAACAAGATGCTGAAATATTCAGTTATGGCTGACATTGGCAATGAAATAAAAAAAGCAGTTCAGTATGAAGATCTTGAAAAATGGTAAGGTTAAAAGTAATGAAGTGTTCTCCCCTTAGTTAGAGGAAGGTGGAGAACAATATGCTGGACTGTTCACTTATGACTGACATTGGCAAAGAACAAAAGTAAACAGTATAGCACAAAGATGTTCTTGGAAAATGGTAAGGTTAAATAATAAAGTGTTCTCTCCCTTAGTTAGCGGTTGGGAACTTGGGGTACAGTTAGAAGACAAACAAAGATGAATAAGAAAAAAGGTCAAGGTATGTGCTTATGGAGAATATTAATAGAAGATGTTATTGAGGAAAAAGGATGCATTAAAGACAATGAAAAGATATCGCTTGCAAAAGAAACCAAGAAATCTGTGAAACTAACAATGTAAAGCTCTTTGATCAAAAAAACACCACAGAAAGCCACAAAAAAACTGAAAAGACAAGCGTTGATCTACAAGTTTTCTGTAATGTTGCTTCAACCAATACCTTGAAGGTATTCCAACCAGGATAGCACAGGACACCTAAAGCGCTCAACAATTAAAGGCTGTTCTGTCAACTATTGCAAAAAGTTAAAAGCGCAGAGGTACTTGAGTGTTCCATGATTAACAGGTAATAAATACCATAAAAGGTAAATTCAAAATGGAAATAATGTAACTAAACCAGAATATTATTGCTATGTTAACATGCAGAGCACCATATCTTAGAAACAGGAGCACCATATCTTAGAAGCAGTTTTAGCAAAACACTCTTGTTTACATGATTGACAAAAAGCAACACCTGAATACAAGCACCTTTTTATTTCATACACCATAACGGGTTTCCTCACATTGACCATCAATAATGTTCAAAGAGCATCTGCATTCCAATAGTGACCCCATTGGTATCAATGGATGCTTAAATCAAATTCAGGAAAGCCTAAAGAAGCTCTTCCTTGCTATTTTCTGCTAGTGGCAGACCTAGCAAGTGGATCCTTTTTCTCAAGAAGAGAGAAGCTGTGGTGGTCTCACCCCTCCCCACCACCACAATCATTAATAAGAACTCCAAGCCATCATGACCAGTATAATAGACCATGAAATATAGGAAGATGAACCATAGTAAGAAACATACTTGCCCCATTAGCATGCATAAAATGGAGCAACCATCACCCTTCAACATCTCTCATAACATGTTCAGCGCTGTTGAAAGCTAGATCCACATTGAGAGGTGTGATGCGTAGCCAGAAAAAATATGCCACTAGCTAAATAACTAAACAAATTACCAACTAACAAACCAAACCTCACCAATATCTAAGATTGCTCGAGGTTGGATAATCTATCGATTGTTCATTAATTGTGGTGGATATAACTTGCTTAAAAAGAAAGAATTGTTGTTCTTCAGAGACATTTCGTTTTCCCGTTGTGAAAAGTCTGTTTCCTCAGAAAACAAAGAAAGATTTCATGGAAATCACTGGTTAAGTTTACCAACCAAGAAAGACATGGGAATTTTAGGAATAACATTGTTTTTCTTTTCTTATGATATTTCAAATTTAGTTGAGGGCGATACATTTCTCCCTAATAAAAGATAGGATGCAGCAATAGTCAGAACAAGAACTGGGAAAAGCAGTTTTCGCGACTTATGGCAGAAACAAAACAGAAAGGAAGGCAAGAAGAGAGAAAGGCAAGACATAGAAAGAGTTAACTCTTGACTCCCTGCATTCTCAGATCCTTGTCCCTTGTCAACCTCAGATTCTTTCAGCTTCTATGGTTTAGCCTTACTGGACCTAGACAACAGCCAATTTTGCCTCTTTCTCTACATAATCCCTCTTGCTATGTGGATACAAAAGTGCCAGCAAGCAGAGTAACTAATGAGCAAAGACGCTGTCATATGAGCTATCAGGTATCTAAAGTTAGGGTGGATGATGCAACACAAGCACAATTCTGCCATATCAGAAGCACTGAAGACAACATACACAGCTATGCAGCAAGCAGCTATTACTGCTAACAATGATACATTGGCAATAACAAGATCACACAATAGGTCCCTATTTCTAAAATTGCTGCATTTCTATACTCAAAAATGGACAAGAACTTGAATTGGACAACTCAAAAGAGAACCTGAAACAAAAGAAACGAAAGAAAGGACCAATGTACAGATACATATGTTTGATTGCTATTTGCGATTCTTTACAAATAAACATCATGTAAATTTTCAGGAAGAATAATAAAAGCACCGCTGAAAGACAATTAAATACCAGTGGACCTTTTTCTTCTAAAATAACACAATATTAAAGGTTACAATTCATATTAAATGGGCTATCCAATAGTATATCAGTCATTTTTTCCCCCCTTTGAGCATGTAATATGCACTTTCCAAAACCATGTAGAGGAGATGAATAGTGATGCCTAAACAGAAGCCAGACCTTATTTGGATGTACATCATCAAAAACATGAGCTTGACCGCCATAAAAAATGGTCATCTGACGGGTAGCAGATGCTAACCCTGATCTACTGAAACAAAGAGCAAATGATGTGTCATGGATTTAGAAAGAAAAACCTTTGGATTTGAAAAGCATTGAAACAAATGACTCCTGATATGAAATTCAAACAAATGACCCATGATATGAAATTCACCTCGATGGGGTTGAAGATTCTGGATCTGGAATAAAAGTTCCAGACTTGGGATTGCTAACACTTGGCAATACCGCACACGAATTCTTATCAGAGGTACCACCACCAGCATTAATTGAAGTCAAAGTCGAGACTTTAATTCCAGTTCTAGATCCTTCATCAGCAGCTAATTGAGAGATGATTGATGAACCGGCATTAGTATCCCTGAATCTATTTGCAGGGCCTTGGTGTGTGAAAGGAACAAATTGTCCCCCTCGAGAAGGATACTGTAGTGCAGAACATGTGGGAATGGGCCTTTCCAATTTGGTGCTAGCAGATGGTTGCAATATGAGAGATGTAGAGGTTGGCCTCATTGGCTGTACACCATGGAAAAGCTCATCATCATTGGAACTCCTAGGCCGGTCTACTCCTCCACCTTTTAGAATCTGATGTAAACATGATTCCATAAATGTGATCAGAACAATCCACTAAGAGTTATTATGGTTTTCCATATAGAAGAATTGCAAGCTGCATCATGCTAAAGCTTACTTTCATTGCATGCAGGTTCTCCAGGGAGTCACGACCCTTCTGCAATATCCCGTGTCTGGTGGAGCCCATAAAGGTGGAATCTGAATTACTTTGCTTACTTCCAGCCCCTCTGTTGTTTATATCAGGACCTGAAATTTCACTTCTTGGAGTATAGAATGGAATTCCCTCAAGATGATTTCCAACTGGTCTTTCTGATGAAGTAAATAACACGTCAAATTTAATACCAAATGCCAAAAGTCCCAACTGAAGAAAATATGTTCAATTTGACTGCGTAGTTTCTCAGCAACAATTAAAAGTAATCGCTTCAAGATTTTAAAAAAAAAATTCCGAGGGAAGAACACCACATCAATATATCTGTCAATTTAATGCGGTAATAAACATAACCACCACAAACAAATGGCAAGCCATTACAAATTGAGCTCACACTTTCAAAACATAAAATAAGAAAATAGGACAAGGGAGAAAGAGTAAAAGACTGAAAACCTACAAAAGCTACTAACCTCATTATTGACCCCACCAAAACTTATCCATAACCAAGGGCACCAAACCCACTACCAGAAGCATAGTTACCAAGAAACAAAATCAAATTGGCAACTTAAGAATCAGGAGGGAAAACTTGCAAAACATATTGTCAAATGACCTGTCGAGTGTTTTCAGTATTTAAAGTAATCATAACAACGTGCAGAATTCTCAAAAGCAACAAAAGGACAAGATCAATCAAAACTACAGACAACAAGAGCTCAAGATAAGAGCTTCAGCATCCAACAGAGCCGCAAATAAAAAGAACTCACAAAAGGCTGTAAAAGAACGGGTCAGAAAGTACCCAAAAAAAAACAGAAAGCAAAGACTGACCCGAGGCCAGATCAGAGGTGGCGGAGAGAGGGCCACGACCACCGGCAGAAGAGCCGCCGATGGAGGCGGACGGCGTAGCATCGGCGCTTTTGGGAGGCAACAGGAGAGGGGAATCGTTGCAAGCCCTCATGCCCAAGAAGTCATGGAAAGGAGCAGACTTTATTACTTGTTCTTGTAGTTGGGCTGTTGTGAAGTTAACATCATTACTGCTGTTTTTGTTTTGGTGTGCCATTATCAGTATGGCCATTTCTTCATCACCATAACATTGGTCTTCATAGCTTCTCTTCTCACACGATTTTGCGGGACAGCGAAAAGAGTAAAGAGAGAGAAACCAAAAACGGTTCTAGTCTATCTCACTCGTTAAACAACGCCACTGTAGTGTACCCGCGTCTGAAATGCTTTTATGTCAAAGTGCGCTCTTTAGTTTGTTTTGCTTCTTAATACTGTTAATTAAAACTATGACTAGTAATGAAATTGGGATCAGATCAGATTTAATAAAATTACTAATTCAAATTCTTTCAATATTAGTTAATTATTATTATTAACTCTTTCAACACCTTTATAAAACAAAGCTCATCTAAGTATCTCACTGAATCATTATTTTAGACTTTCCCGTTTTTTGTCCTAGACCAGAGTATCCACTGACGGACCCAGTGATTAATCCCTTTGTTGATTTGTAGGCACCTCACAGGGTGGGACAGCTGGCTCAAGGATTTATGGCTGCTCCATACCCAAAGCCAAGGATCGAACCCCTGACCTTTGGTTAAGGATGGATGAGTCCCTTCCATTCAACTACACCACTTGGATTAAAGACTTTCTCGTTCACCCTATGTTCGTGAGTCTTCTTCAGTTATTGTTTTAAAAACCGGACTGGACCGGCCGGTTCGATCGGTGACCGGTCAGCTATCCGGTTCGGTTCACTCCTAAAAATCAGTTCTTAATTAAACCAGTGAGAATCGGTCAAAATCGGTCAATTGACAGGTTGAACCGGTTCAACCACTGGTTCAATGAATTTTTATTTATTATTATTTTTAAATATTTTTTATATTATTTGGTATATTTTTGTTTTTTTAATATTACTAATATTATATATACTTAAATATAATTATTGCATAATTATGACGTCACACCGATTCGACCGGTGGTTGAACCGATCAAATCGGTAATCAATAAGACCTCTAATTGAATGTCCGGTCCGAATTTTAAAACACTTAATTTTACCATTACTTCACAGCCTACAATTTTCACCCAAAAAATTGACGTCATAATTATCTCAGCTGTATAGAGTGTAGGCGTCGGTCTGATAATGATTTCCTTCCATGCGGTGAAGCTCTTTACTTTGTCCATTTCGTTATTACCATCATAGCCCACGTCACCGTCAAGAGACCCCCGCCACTGTAACTTGATTCTTTTCAGGTGTTCAACCACTTTCTCATAGCACCTATATTATTACCATCATAGCCCACGTCACAGTCAAGAGACCCTCGCTTTCAGGTGTTTAGGCACTTTCTCATAGCACGGTTAACACCTATCCTTCCATACACGTTGACAATTATGTGACTAGAGCACCATTATGTAACAAGGTCGTGCTGCACTTCCGACCTTGTTGCTCTGGTACTTTTTCTGTTCTGCTTCTCCTATTACAAAGCATGACATAGGTCTTTCTCTCTTTCTCTGCGTGCCCGTGAAAATCTAAGAGATGAAAGATCAACACACTCGCAGCAGCGACCAGAGGTTGAAGTAGTTTAGAGGACAACTGCAGTCACTGATCATAATTAACCCTCATATTGTGTACGTCACTTGTACTCTTAAAAAATATATGCTTCTTACGGGTAAAGGAGTGAGAGGTGGAGGAGACAAGGAAAGGTCTGGTCAGTAAAATTACTTTATTCAAGTGTAACAATAGAGACAAAAGGCCATGGGGGAAGAAAAGAACAACTTTTCAGCAACTTTTTCAGCTTTTTCAAAGCTACTGACATGACAATATCCAGGGACACTGCTTACTAACTTTAATCACCAATGACCAAAAAAAGGAAAATAAAAAGATTAACTTAAACTTGGATTGATTTTTAGAATTCCCCAGTATAAGATATTAAAGATTGGAATGAATCCACTAGAGTGTATATTGATCAGTATAGTATTAATATTGGTTCAGCCGGATTCTGTTGAAGCTGGACGTTGCTATTCGGATTCATAAGGTCTGCGAATATGGCCTCTGAAATACTTGCAAAATAAATAAAGACACACCGGGAGTGACTGCCGGCAGGTCCCTTCGATACTTAAATCAGTTAACTGGTAAGAGTTGTGGTTGCTTAGAACGGGAAGAACTAGGGTTTTTGTCTCGTACCTGAATCATAGCTGAATAGTACCTTATATATGAGATATTGGCTAGGTTTAGATCTTTATGTAAGTCTTAGTGTTTGCATGGGAAACGATATCCTACTATTGGGCTGTCGGTATCTGGGCTTGAAATTAGGCTTGGTGTTGCCGACTCGACCATAAACTCCCCTACTCCTCTACTCTGATTAAAGAGAAGAGTCGAAGGAGTACATGAGGATTGTACGGCTCGTCGGTGTGTCCACTTGCTATCAGGTCGATCGGTCGGGCTACTAAGACATAAGACCGGTCTTTTGGCGTGCGGTAGTGTCGGGCGATAACTCGGCTTGCGCTACGCTAAGGCGGTTTAGTTTCGATATTAGGTCTAATTATTACTTGGCAATACGTATCTGTTGGCAAGTGGTATGAGGCGTAGGTCTTGCACCCAACAAAATCCTGAAATCTCGAGTTCGAACCCCAGACACCTACAGAGTTCAACGGTTGTAGTTCAACTCACTGCACCAAAGGGGACAAAACCTAAACGGTGCAGGCCCACCCAAATTAAATATATATATAGCGTTGTTACAACAATATTACGAGATATCAGGAAAATCTAGCTATTAATATTATCTACAGCTAACAAACTGTCTATTTGAATCAGAAGACAACCATTATCTCTAATACCCAGTGACATGGTGGAAGTGTGAATGAGATTAAAGTTAACGTACGAGTGGAGAAAATGGTCAAAAAGCCAAGCTCTCAAAATGTTCACAAATCCTTCAGGAAAGCCTCTCAGGGTCTCCAAGCTTCTTGTTCCATCGTATCCATTTAGTGAAACGCTCTTTGTTGTCTCAGGCTTCGTTCCATCATATTCATACCCATTTAGTGAAAGGCTATCTGTTGTCTCAGGCTTTGTTCTAACGGGGGTTCAGATACTTTATTCCCGTTAGCTTGTTATAACCGTATTTTCGCCCGTTCTAACCATGTCTTTGTCCAATATAACGTCGTTTTATTTTATGCCCTATTCTCGCAACCTTAGCTTTGGCGTCTCTCCTTTTGTTATGCCCTAGGTCTTAGATGCGTCTTTTCTCAACGTAGCTCACAGTTATGCTCCAATTGTGTTGCTATGGCATCTTTTAGACAACGAAATTGTCGACATGGCCTTCTGTGCAAATGCTGTGTAAGGAGTGGAAACTCCATGGTTGACGGGAAAGCAAGAAGAAAAAATACTAGAGAAAATCATAACTAAATGGGTCGGGGAGAAGGCAATGATTTAATTTTAATTTTTAGATTTATTAAAACAATTAATTATTAGATGGAAAATAGTATCCATGTCAGTCACTTGGTACCAAAAATCAAACGTTGCCAGCACGTTAGCGCCATTAATAAAAAACTTATTGCCGGGTTATTTTTATAATAAATTACAAATTTAAGTATTTTATTTTTATTTTTAAAATTTTAAATTAGTATCACAAAATTGAAATAAATTTAAGATTTTTGTGTGTAATTCACCCAAAATAAATGGACAGGCTTCATCAAGCAGACATTATATGGGAGGAACATGTCGCTACGGAAGGATTCGATCAAACATTTGATGAAGAATCTACTAACGATCAAATCATTGCTTTATTGAGTAGACTTTTGGGCTTAGGGAATAAGTTTTCATACCAAGATGCATCATTTGAGATTTGCTTTGGACCTCGCTAGTAGGGCTGTTTCTATCGTTTTATAGGCTCTGGGTAAAATTAAAAAAAGGGCCCCAATAGATTGCTAATATACTTAAATTTACATGTTTGTATGAAACATAAATGACTTAATTTTTAAGTTTATATAATCAACTAAATATTAATGATCATAGCACTAACAAATACACAGAGGATCATGATTTATAAAAAACAATTTCTTCGTGCATTTCTAGATGCAAAATCATTAATAATATTATAAAGATCAATATTGTCTAACTTATCATTCTCAATACATAACATAGCTAAACCATTTAACAAACTTCTCTCAGTTGATGTTACAGTCACAGGTATAGTCAATAGAATTCAACAAGCAATTGAAACATTTGGATAACAATCTGCAGCTTAAACAAATTCTAATATTTCAACTGATGACATTATTTGGCAAAGTCATTTGCAATACTTTTAATTCAGAAAAAAGATCATCTAAATCCACATCTGACACATTATCATGAGAAAAAGTCGTTGTAAAATTAGTGCAACATTCTCTTAATTCGTTATCATCTAATGACATCAACTTCTTTGAATCAAATAAAAATCCAAAAATATTATCAAATTCCGTTAATTGTTCAAATCTATTCTTTAACGAAGTATTTGCCATATCCACAACAACTAAAAAGTAATTAACCCTAAAAGAATCCTCAGCTGATTGTATTTCTCCATTATGGTTAATTTCATCAAATTATCGTTTCCTAATAACACAACGTCTAGTTAGAAATGTAGGCTCTATATTCATCTCAAGCGCAAGACTTTTGGCAATATTCATACTAGAGTTAAACCCTTCATCTCTATATTTCTCAAAAAAGTACCATCACACCTTCTAATTGCTTTATGGTAGCATTAATGCACATAGATTTAGATTGCAGCTTTTTATTCACCATGTTAATAGAGAATAAAATATCATACCAAATAACCATACCAAGTAAAAACTCAAAACTCTCAAGTACACTAACCAAGCTTTCTGCTT
>JAOSBP010000008.1:18304610-18321767 GCA_027563825.1 Erythroxylum mucronatum
AGCCACGCATAACGCCGGAAGACTCCATCACTGCTGGAACTCCGAAGCTATCCATGACTCCAACGACGATCGGCGAAGGCGGCAGTATGGAAACGGTGCTTGAGGATGAAGGATGTAACTGTTGCGGTTGATGATGGTCGTCGTCGGTGGTCGCCGAACTGCAAACAATGAAAACGAAACCTATTAGAAAACAGAGAAGATGAAGAAGTCGAGGGTGCGGCCGCCCTCTTTAACCTAAAATAGCAACTATTTATAGAGTTTATGCGCGGGCCGGGTCAGAATAGTAGAGAATTTGCCATTTTTAGGTCGGGTATCCGACATTCGTCGCGACGACTTAATTAAAAATTCGTTGCGACGAGTCAAATTTGGTCATTCGTCGCGACGAGGTAATTAATTCCTAATTCATCCGTCGCGACGACTGGACAGTGTAGGCTCGTCCCGACGACTGGAAGGGTTCTCACGACCTGTTGACTTCTGAATGGTTGACTCCTTAGTTCCTACAAAATAAAACAATTGCAGTATCAATTGTCCTTATAAAAGTTATACAGAAATTGATATCAAATGATGACAAAGTACTGGCAATTTGCAAGTTATAAAAGCTCGATATGAGGAACCAAATTAAGCACAAAAATCATTAATTAGGAGTCAACAAGTGCATAAATAATTAAGAAAGCGGGGCCAATTTATAGTATAAACTTGGCTCAATCAGCTATGCTGTGCATTTGCAGTTATTACATAATTGACCAACTCATGAAATAGGTCAATCATCAACCTAATAAGAAAAAATGGAGCTTGAGATTAAAATATGCACCTTGGGCTTATAGGATAGGCTATAAAGCACCAATTGGTGTCCTATATAAATTGGTGTTTAACAAGCCATGTTATATTCCTATAGAGCTACATCACATGGCATATTAAGCTATCAAGTGATGCAATATAAATCTTGATGAAGCTAGATTGCATAGAAAATTATAATTACACGAGCCTTATGAGAATACAATGATATATAAGGAGAAGATCAAAGCTTTTCAAGATAAGATGACATTGAGAAAAATCTTTATTATTGATCAAAAAATTCTTCTTTATCATTCTATACCTAAAATATTTTTTGGAAAGTTGAATTCTCGTTAGATTAATCCTTTTATATATTGTAATAGAAATTCAAAGCCTAAAAAAAGGGAATACATTTAAGGTGAATGGTCACTACCTCAAGCCTTATTATGAAACATTTCAAATGGATAATGTGAAAGTGGTGTTACTTGAAGACCCAGTATATACCACTTGATAAAGAAGGCATACAGTTAAGGCAATGATAGTAAACAAAGGCAATTGTTGGGAGATAACCTAAAAGGAGTTTGTTCCTTGTTACATTTGGACAATTTATTTTTTCAATCTTTTATCTCTTGCACTTAATCTTGCATTAAGGATAATGTAAGTTTTAAGTATGGGAGGGGAATTTGGTTCTTTTTTAAAAATCTTTTTCATGTTTTAATAGTTTAAAAAAGAACACTATCTTTTTTTTCCAATTGTTTCTAGAATTATATAGTTACAACTAGAGAGTCGAATAAATTAAAGAAATTCATGTTAACCTAGGCATGTTTTCTTTCCTTTATGATTGGTCAATGTACATTTCTTTTAGAAGAGTTGTGGCTAATGGGTGAGTATAAGCCAATGAGATTTTGAGTCTGTTAAACTGACACATTCATATTAATCTTTTTACCCTTCTTTCAAGTGTAACCTTTATGACATGTACTTTTTGACTTTTCCTTGATTTTCTTTTTGACGATACACTTCTATCATATGCATTAACATTAAAATGATATAGGCATTTTTTTGCAAGTGACATCAGCTAAATAACCTACCTAACAATATGATTTTTCTTATTATTAAGCCCCTTTGAGCTTTATTAGCCTTTTATTTTCTTTATGTTAACTATGTTACAAATGTTTAATTTAAGAAAAATGCCTTGCCCAAGCTTTAGGACTAGTGGACCATTATTGATCATTGATCATTGATGTCTAAGGATACACAAGAAAATAAGTGTAGGGGTGCTTATATATACGGGTGTTAGCTATAGCTGATGGAATGTGATCTTCATTTGCTATCAATGAGTTCCATTATTGATGTAATTTCTTTGTATTTTTGTCTTTTTTTGCTTTTAAATTTAAACAAAAAAGAAAAATAATAAAATAAAAGAAGTTATTAAGAAGGAAAATTATTTTTTAATGTAATTCATATTAATCTTTCCTCCCAAAGATTCAAGGAGTGGGTGACTTGATTATGATGTAAATAAGGGGGGAGTTGCTGTAAAGGGTCACTCTTTATGGTTATAATAGATTGTTCATCATTATTTCTCTAGGTTATTTCTTCTATTCTTTATATTTCATATGATTTGTGATTTGAAGGCCCAAATCTAGTTTGTGGAACAAATTTTTTGCATTCATCATAGCTAATGACACCCAAATTTAATTGGATTTTTATTTTTGTACTCGATGATCTATTGAGTGTTCTTCATGAGCCACTATTTCTTATGGCTTTTAAACTAAATGACCTAAATATTTCTCACCTTAACCATTTTCCCCATTACAACCTTGAATAGTCATTTGATTCATATTATTCATGTGAATCTTTAGTAATAGAGAACTGAAAAAATATGCAATGTCATGGACTACCTTGATCATGGAAGGTGTTTGTATGTACCTATACATTGCTTTCTCTTTAAACATAACTTGTGCGAGTTTACCCTAAATTGCTTAGTTTTTGAAGGGAATGGTTACTAATTGATCATAAGTAAAGCCTTGAATGTTCATTCTTGTTATGGGTTTTGAAAGTTACTCCTTTTTTTCTTGTGAATATTTTATATTAGGAAATATGGTTAAAGAGGCAGTGCTTTGATTTTGATTTTCACTTTTGTCCAAGGAGGTCAAAAATTAAGTGTGAGAGAACTTGATAAATACAAAATTGATTATTTATTTATTCCTAATTCTTACTAATTATTGTTTGTTTTATGTTTATGATACTTACTTTGATTCATATTTTAGTTTAGGTGTAAGTGGGAGGAAAAAGAAGCAAACGAAGCTAAATTTAAAATTTTGGACAATTCTACTACTTTTGGTGTTATTTTCCTATTCAAATTAAAAGGAGATGAATTAGGCTGAAATCGAGATAGATAATCGAAGAATTAGAGTTCCTTTATAGGAGTATACTCGCATAAGTAAGTTATACGACCATATAAGGGACCGTGTAAGTGACTATAAATATGTACGACTTCAAAGACATTAATTTTCTCATTAATTCATGTACATAGTGATGTACATTGCTATATAACTCTTTAGAACTGTGTGTCTTTATATTTTTTGAAGAATTAATGCAAGATGGGACACAGTCATGCATGTGGTGGTGTGGTAGTTTATATCTACTCCAAATCCCTAATTATAAAGTATAAAAGGAAATTATGAAGGCCAATTAAAGGGGAAATATATGAGGGACATTTATACACACATATTCTTCTCTTTAAACCATGATTTAAATGGCTATAAGTGCCTAATTCTCTCCCTTCTAGTTTAAAGGGTTATCAAAGCCTAATAACGTGTTTGTGTTTTAATCAATTCTAGCCATGTTGTTCTTATCTCTACTTTGAAATTGATCGTGTCATTATGTGTTATAAATTTATGATTTATGTATGAACTATTTAGATAGGGCTATTAGATTATTCATGCATAGATTTATTATTAGACTTGTAATCACAATCCATTATTATTGTTAATCTTATTCATTTGTAGCAAACTAATGATTGTGCATCTTTAAGAATAACATATCATAATTTTATTATATGAGCTTGTATGATTATTTCTTAGATTAACCTATTTTCCTAATCCTTAATGATGTTATTGCATTAAATCTAGAAAGCTTATTCCAAGTTGTGTGATAGTTAAATATAATTAAATAACTTGTTTTAATTATTTATAATCTAAGAGAAAATAAGGATAACAGAGCTTGTTGTTAATCTATGGTTAATAATTTCAAAGAGAGGGATGAAAACAACGTTACACTTGATTAGGCATGTTCATATGAGGGTTGAGATTAAACCGAGAACTAGGCTTAAATCTTTTGATTGCTCTCTACGAATTTGATTTATTAAATTTAATTTTCTTTCACACTTTAATTTTATCTAATTGATTAATTAAAGTCTTCCAAAATGCTATCCTATTATACTGATTTATTCAACAAAAAAATTAATTACACACTTTCTGTGGATATGATCCTTTCTCACTACTGTTACAAATTTAGTTGTGCAAAGTTAGGTTTTAATTTTTAGTGTGCTCAGCACACACCATATCTCCAAGAACAATAATGGCATTAACGACCTTAAAAAGAAATAAGTTTTATAGTTTTTTTCAAGGATACCAACCCGTCCTTGATTGGCTTGCTAGAAACCAAACTCAACATTGATAATTTCTCAAGAAGCCAACAACACCATTATTATGGTGGAATAGTTTTACCCTTTGATTCAAGAAGATTCAAGGCAATTGTACTAGACTCGAGTGATCAAATGATCCACTTGTTAGCCTAGATTATGCAAGACAACAATAGGGTTTCTACAGAGGGAAGTCTTATGGAACAATCTTTCTACAATATAACCAACTATTCAAGGTTGGACAAGAATTAGTCCTTTTTGTCTAACCAACAACACCATTATTATGATGGAATAGTTTTATCCTATGATTCAAGAAGAGTTAAGGACCCAAGTGATCAAATGATCCACTTATTAGCCTAGATTATCTAGGAGAACACTAAGGTTTCTATAAAGGGAAGTCTTATGGAATAATCTTCCTACAGTATAACCTACCATTCAAGGCCATAGGATTTTTCTTGGGAACTTAAACAACACACTCTACACGTCAAAGGTAGAAGGGAATGTAAATCTAAGTAACTTTTTGAATGAATTTAGAGACTGTATGGGGAAGTTAGAAGTCACTAATATGAAACTTGGAGGTTACTTCCTTTTTCTGGAGCAACAAATAAAGTGCATAGTTATTTACCTAAAAGAAACTTAATAGGACTCTTATAAATATAGATTGGATGGTGAATTTTCCAGATAGTAAAGATGTATTTGTAAACCAAAATATTTTTTAACCACTCTTCTATCTCGTTCCTAAAGATGTTTAATAGATCAAAGAAGAAAAGTCCTTTCAAATTTAACAATTTCCTAGATAAACAAGAGGGCATTGATGAAGCAATTTGAAATGATATATCTCAAAAGGTAATGGGGCATAAGGCGTATAATTGTTTTGAGAAGCTAAAATATGTCAAATAGGAACTTAAAAAGCTTAATGCAAGAGAAGGATAGACACAAGTAAATAGGTGGATGAAACCAAGTTAAAGTTAAACTCCAACCAAATTGCTCTATACCAATAACTTAAGGTCAAAAACCTAATTGAGGAAGAAAAACTAGCTTCAAATAAGTACATCAAAGCAATATGGATCCATAATTCACTCCTCCAACAAAGAGCTAGGATACACTAGAAGAAGGATGTGGATATAAACATAAAGATGTTTTCATAATTCATTGGTGGCTAGAAATACTTGCAACAGAATAAAGATGATCTTAAGAAGGAAGCATTTAGGTTTTTTAAAATGGCACTTAGCATATCTATTAGTAACTGGTCCTTTTTGTAGCTCCTCAACCATTTTGTTTCTAATTAATTTTATGAGGATGAAATGGAATTCCTTAGCAATTCATTCACTACTGAAGATTTTAAAAGGGCAGTTTTTGAGTTAGGTGCAACCAGATCCCCCAGGATAGATGGTCTTAATGGCTATTTTTACCAAAAAACATGGACAGGGATAAGAGAGATGGTTATAGATGCTAATTTAGAATTCTTTGAAAAGGTCAAAATTTTAAAATAAATCAACAAGACATTCATATGTTTACTCCCTAAGATTACTAATCCTAAATCTTCGAGAAAATATAGACCTATTTTTTGTTGCAATTTTCTTTATAAGATAACATTCAAATTTCTAGTTACAAAGATGAGGAAAGTGTCAAAATTAGTAGCTAGTGATACATAAGATGCCTTTATAGTAGGGAGACAAATTAGGGATGATGTCTTCATTGCATAAGAATTATTTAAAGGTTATACAAGGAAAAGTTCCCTGAAAAATTATGCTTTAAAAGTGGATTTTCACAAACATATGACTCTATCAATTGGGAGTCCATTCTTTAAATGGGGGAGGTATTTGGATTTCTAGAGAGATTCTAACATTGGTTAAATATGTATATCACAATAACTCAATGTATTAACTAATGGTGAGCCTTCATATTTGTTAAAAGTAGGTTGAGGCCTAAAACAAGAGAACCATATTTCCCCTTATATATACATGGAGGTTTTGATTAGACTAATTAAATAAAATATAGTTGTTAATCCAGGTTTTAAGTTCTTTAGTAGGTGTAAGAAACTTGGTTTGGTCACTATAGAGTTTGCAAATAATTTTCTTTTAAAGCTAATGAATATCTAGTTAGCATCTTAATAAACTCCCTTCGCACTTTTAAAGATAAGTTTGGGCTAAACATTAATTATAACAAAAGCCATAATGTTGTTTCAAGAAGTGCTTCCTATCTGGTTAATGGTCTTTTAATCATATTAAGGTTACAAACTAAAAACCTCTTTTCACATATCTTGGCCTCCTCTATCTAACAAGAAACTATAATTTAGGGAATGTTTAGAAGGTTTAGGAGAGATTAGGAAGTTATTGCAATAATGACGTGTCTCAAGCTAATATATTGCTACTTATTTGATCAATACTCAACACTCTTCATATTTGTTAGTCAGTTCACATTTTGCTAGCTAAGGGGTTGATTAAATCCTTGGAAAAGATAATACAAAACTTCTTATAAGGTGGTAAAGACAACAAGATAGTGAAGGATAAGGTAAAATAGAACGATGTTTACAAACCCCAATATGAAGGAGGGCTAAGAATCATACTTATAAGCTTATCCAATAGGGTGATGATGGGAAAAGGATTATAGAGGCTAATGCTTACTAAAGACTCATTATGGGCGAAGTGAACAAATACCTACTACTGAAGGGGTAAGAGTGTTTAGGAGATAGCTACAAGGCCTTCCTTCTTATAAGGCCTAACTTAACTCTTGCATATGAAAGAATACCAAGCAGGAAGTATCAAATGTATGATAGGGAATAGTGAAACAACATTTTTATTCTTTGACGATTAGAGTAACATTGGCCTTATTAATCAGCCACACTTGCTATAATATATTATTTTCCCTATGAATGCTAAAGTTAAAAAGTTGGTTGAATGAATGCTAAAGTTAAAGTGTTGATTGAATCTATCAATGGTGTAATATGCATGTTGACTTTAAGTATCTAATCCCTAACTATCGTCCCAATGTGAGTTAAGGATGTTTACTAATAGATCATGCAAGGAGATTTTGAGACCAAGAAACGAAATTAAGCAATATACATGGTGGTTTGGAACTAAAATTTAGCCTTATAGGTTTCTTTTCTATTACAGTTATTAACCATACAAAGATGGCTACTATGGATAGATTGAGCTTTCTAAACTTGTTAAGTACTTGCTACCTATGTAAAGTAGTTGCAAAATCCTTAGCTCATTTATTCTTTGAGTGTAAATTTATAGAAAGAATTTATAAGGCTATCCAAGACTTATGCTTCCTTAACAATACAAATATGAACAATAAAAGGATTATGAAATGGTTGCAAGAAGATCGAGTGTTGCCCAAAGGTGACAATAATTAGCTTTAGATTGTGTATCTATAAGATATGGAGGGAAAGCATAAGCATATTTTTCTATGGTATGGGAAATCCCTAGAAGAGGTTCTAGATTATTATATTTAGTAGATTAGAGAACAACTACTTTATAATGAAGTGGAAAAAAAGCGTACCAACCTAAAATTGCACATTATTATAGGATTTGCAGTGATTACGTAAGCTTATGAGTCAAAAAGACCTTGAAATTTGTTTAATGGTGGTTCTAATTTAGTCCTTCCATAAAATTAATGTATTATAGTAAGGTTAAGTAAGTTTTCCAATATTTATGAATTGAGAGGTTAGTTTATAAGCTTATTTTGAGTGTTTTAGTTGAATCTTGGTATATATTTAACCCCCTTTTCATTAATTCATTTTTCTTTCTAAAAAAAGGCTCCACAAAGCAAAATTAAATCATCCACAATTGATAGATTAAATATCTTCCTAAACTTATATTTCCAATGATATTTAAAAATTATATTTCCAATGATATTTAAAAAGCATACCTTATTTGATGCTATAAAAGATAATTCTAGTTAATCCCTTGATGCAAATGGTGAAGTTGTAAGGTGAGATAGGGTCACCTTGTCTAGTACCTTTAACTCCCTTAAAAACACAAGTGGGCTCACCATTAACAATGACACTATAAGTTAAAGTAGAGATATATTGATTAATCCATTAGATGAATATAATGTGGAAATCAAGGGCTTAGAGAGCATTCAAAATAAAATTCCCTGCTAATAGTATCAAATATTTTGTAAAAATCAATCTCTATGGAGCAACTTCCAATTGTTTTTTTGTAATAGTATGATTCGAATAGCTCATAAGCCATAAAAAATATTGTCTCCAATATTCCTTCCATGTATGAAAGCACCTTATGGTGGATTGATTAAGTTACTCACCATAATTTTTAAACTTGAGGCAAGGATCTTTGAAATGATCTTGTAAATAGTATTGCAATATGCTATAGGTATATAATCGTAGAAGTATGAGGGTTAGTAATTTTATAGATAAGATAAAGTAATGTTTTGTTCAATTCCTTGAGCATTTTTCCTTTAGTGAAAAATTCTTTAACTTCATTAATAACTTGATTTCTCACTATGTTGTAAGTTTTATGGAACAACGAGGCATTAAAATCATCAATATTAGGTGCTTTGTTAGATGCATGTTAAAAAGAACATTTTTCATTCTCTAAAATATTAATAGAAGAGCTAAACAATGTTCGTTTATTTTGAGATGAGAAAGGATGAAAGCCCTTAAAGTTGACATAGATGAGGAGCTCCATTTGTTCTTAAGAAACCATAGTCCTTTGTTAAAGTAATTCTCCTTTATTTTGGTTTCCAACAAGCTAATCAAATAAGGCTTTATATCAAGTAAATAATCATAGATTGCTAGATACTTTTTTGGGTAATTTGTGCCCCTCACATTCTAGGAAATGACTATTAAATGGTGGGAGTATAAAAGCCCTTCCTTTTAGGTTTTCTGCCAAGCTTTTCTTTGTGATTGATTTGAATTATTTCCCTTTCTTTATTGTGCTTGAATCTTGAGTTAAAGGGACCAAATTAGTGGACTCAAAGGTATACTTAGAAGATATCTCTTTTAAAAGAGCCATAACATTATGTACAACTTCATCAAGTTTAAGAGGAGTTATGGCCTTCATGTTAACTTCAATAGTAAAGTCAATGATGATCCTACCAGAAGCTTTATTTATAGTTAAGTTAGAGGCTATAAGGAAAACACTCCCTTTATTCTCTCAAAAGTTAGCTATGGTAGGGGCATCAAGTCCGCGTAAAGGATTCTTAACAGATGCATTTATCTCAGTTTGATCCACTTTAGCTACTAAACAACCTTAGAAGCACTCCAAAGATTCAGTTGAATAATTCCTTAAAGAATTAGAAATATCAATTAAGCATAATATAACAAAACACAAACGGTTGCATTTAATTTAGTCGTTTATTCTCCCTAAGATCTAAGAACTCTATTGCATAAATTCTACTATTTCTTACTATTAATGTATAAAGAGCTAACACAAGCACTTAATGGAGTTAGGAGATTGAGGCAAAGGGACTTTCTTTCTCTCTACTTCTTCACCTTAGGTATTAAGGTTCTTATAACGATTATTTCATATCATCTTAAGTTTCGTTCACTTTCCTTTTTTGTAGTTCTTTTAGTATTATTATGTTCTACATCAATTTAAGTTGATACTATTGACTCTCCTTCAACTAGATGTCATAACTAAACACCCTCAGTCATCAACAAGTTTCATCTTAATTTTTATTAAGATAATTATTATTATGGCAAGGGTCCTACTAATATTTTAACCTTTTAATTGAATATAAGCCTAAATGTATAATAACCTTTCTTTTAGTAACAACAATTAACTGCTTTTCAATAATTATCAGAGATTATGTGTTGTGCAATTTTAATTGATCACTCTGACAGCCTCATGACTAATTTAATGACCCTTTTTTTTTGTGTATCTTGTATACTTGATTGAATGACTAGTTTAGTTAACTCTTTAATAACTTATAAAACTTCAATTTTTGTCTTTCAATTAATTTCACCACTCTATACCTTTTTTTATAAAATGAAGGATATCATAACACGTATTTCCAATGTTTTAAGATTTTTAGAAGGTTTTTATATTTTCCATTAATATTTATGTTAATTTTTTATGCCTTTCTACTATCAATTATCATCACATTTCATATTAAAACCTTATTAATTTAACAATTTAGTCATATGGAAGCTTTTTATTATTGTGGCTAATAATCAATTAAGAGTCAAAAAATACGATTTGCCTCCTAACATTTCATAGAAAGTTTTTCTTTGTTGTTATTTATAGTATCCTATTACATTTTAATATTTTCAAAATAATACCGATAACACCAAAAAAAATTTTAAAAGTTAAGTTTTTGGAAATTTTTAGTATATAAATCATTAATTCAACTTGTGTGATATCACAACTAAGTAATGTAGATCAATAAGATGTTGATGTAATCTTAAAAATGAGTTCTTGTAACATTACCCAAATGTGTGATTTTCACTTTTATCTTTTTCAAAATGTTTTAAATAAACCTTATCTCTTATATCATTTTTGTCCCTTTGTATCCAAATAAGGGGTAAAAGTGATAATAGAGATAATTACAGGGACTTATTTAGAACTTTTGTAAAATATTAAGGTACATATCACAATTTTAAGCCCACTTAACATAAAAAGTGGGCCACATTTAAAAAAAAAAATCTTTGCATTACAAAATTGTGATATCCCCAAAATTAGCATTTACATTTTTTTGGCCACTTTGACGCGCTGTTCTTACTTATGAAATTTACTTCCACGAGTACAGTTCTTTGTTTTCCATTTTCTTTCAAATGCATGCGCCAATTCTCCTTTCTGTCTATCACAATTCCCTTCTTCTGTGTCGAGCAACTTTACTTATTTCCAGTCAATTTTCGACTCTGGATCCTCTCATTTTCACCTTTTTCAACCGTTTCAATTCTTATCAAGCGAGCCGAACCCTTGTTTGTGATCTCCAAGTAATTGTGTGAACTTTTAGGGCTACTGATTTTAACTTTCGTTTTTTGTTTTTCACGTCTCATATATTATGAATTTTAATTTTCTAATAAGTTCGCTTTTTCTTTTGTTCTGCATCATATGCTGTTAAGGGTTGATAGATTGTTGTTCTGTATCTCTAAAAGAAGGAGCATGAAGGGACATGATCCAAAGGTAATTTTGTGTGGCAATTGTTAATTGGGTATTGAATGCAGGAGTTAAATGGTCTCTTTTACTTAAATTCTGGTCCTCTTCTCATTGTCTAGTTATATATTGGACAGAAAAGTGAGTCCACTTGTTTATTTATTTGCTACTGTCTGTTTTAAGATGCTTTCGTTGATGAGAGCTGACATGATCAAAAGTAGAAAGCAGGTTCCAATATCTCTTCTTGGTTTTTTTTTATTTCTATTTTTTTGAGTTTCTCATATCGATTTGATTGTGAACTGCGGGGTATCGGAGCAATTGTGATTAATGTGGTTGGTTTTTAGCACGTGCCGCTGTCTTGTATAATTGTATTAGTCAAAAATCAAACCCTGATAATGTTAAAGGTAGGCTATTCTTGATGTCTTTTCTCAAGATGGATAAGCTGTCATGTCTGATATCTGATTCATGAAACTTGATATGCAGATACCAAGAATGGAAGATATTCTTAATCTTCCAGTGCAAGATCCTCCTTTTGCAGAGTTTTCAGCTTCGCAAATCGAGTGGGTAAAGGTAGAAGGCGGTCGCCAAGGTGGTGATGACATTGCTCTTATACCTTTTGCTAGAGTGGATGATTTTGTAAAGGGAGAATCTTCAAATGCTGAATGCCCTGCTAGCTTTCGAATTGAGTCGAGAAGGAAAAGATCTGAAGGTAGTATTATCAAACCAAGGGTTGATGGCTATCTAGAATATACACTGTAAGTTTGGTGCTTGAATATAACCTTCTTCCAATTGTTGAATGTTTAGTGTAGACAACAATGTGTCATTCTCTTGTTTGAATATTCAGCCTGCCAAGGCTTTTATGTATCACTTCTATAATTGGTTGACAGCTTGTCGTGTGAAAAATTCTTTTTTCATTCCTGCTGATGGATTGTCAGTCTTAGGTTCTCTGTGCTTTATTGATTTAACATGTCAAAGTTATTTTGAAGGTCGGTACTTCTTAATGCGACCATTGGATTCATCCATTTAACAGTTAACATGCTATTTATAATTGCAATCTTTCAGATATTGGTGTTCATATGGACCTGAAGATTATCGAGATAACGAATCTGGTATTGGGGATGGCTCTAACACCAAACCTGCAACTGGGAAGGGCAGCAGGCCAGGGAGGCGCCATATGATGAGAGGTTGCCTTTGCCATTTTACTGTAAAACGTTTGTATATACGCCCTCTCCTGGCACTTATCATATACAATCAAAGAAGACATGTAGATAAAACTGGGGGCCCATGCCATGGAATACTGGATCTGGATGCTATTGGCACAAGAGCAATTTACGCCCCAAGGATTTCAGAAGAACTACGCCAGAAAGTGATGTCTATGCTCTATGTTGGAATATCTTTGGATGATATAATCCAGCATCACATGGAGGTGGTGCAGGGTCACGGTGGCCCTCAGAGTCGTGATGATTTCCTTACTAGAAATGATGTTCGTAACATGGAGAGGGTTGTTCGTAATGTATGCCATAAATTGCATGTAAATGATAACCTGAGTGTAAGGATGTGGGTTCAGCGCCATCAGAAGCTTGTTTTCTTCTTCCAAGATAACAATGGTACAGAACCATTCATCCTGGGAATACAGACAGATTGGCAGCTGCAGCAAATGATCCATTATGGACATCATGGTTCATTAGCTTTTCATTCAATGTTTGGGAGAAAGAATTTGAAGGTAACATGCTGGGTCTCTCTTTATCACTTTCTTCCTTGCACACGCGCCTGTAGATATGCAGGTACTGTGAAAAAGACAGTTGAACTTATATCAAAGCTAGGGCTCTGGAGTGCTGTTAGTTTTCAATCCCAACTGATAGAAAGACTTGAATATTACGATTTCGTTGTATAGATTTATTGGGGTCACAATATGAGAGCAAAATGAATTTTTTTGAGTCTTGCATGTGCTTGCCAAAATGCCAAGTAATTTAAGTTTTAGGGGAAAAGCAGATAAGAAAAATTACTACCATTTTTGGTGCTTGTTCTCCATTATTGTGGAGTTCACTGAAACAAAGGGGGGTTATCAAAAGCTAATGTCAATTATACTAGAGGATCCTGCTTCTAAGGCACTATCCCTCCTTTGTGTTGGAAACATATTTAATGTGGATTCTTAGTTATGACCTTCAGAATAATGGAACATCTGTCAATGGTCATCTAGTTAGACCAGAACTTCTTCAAGTATCTGTTATGGCTGAGGATGAATTTTCCCGTCTTAAAAACTAGAAAGAAACTTCATGTGTACTTGCTTATTCTAGTTTATATGTTTTTGACTTATGTGTGCTGCTTCCTTCCCCCTTTTCCTATGACAGCATCCTCTGTGCACTTTACTCGCTTTTGATTCATCTCAAAATGCAATTCCTGTTGCTTGGGTCATTGCATCCTCATTTCTGAGTCAAGATATGCAGAAATGGGTTAGGTCACTAACTGAGAAAGTCAGAACCAAGGATCATAAGTGGAAACCAAACTCCTTTTTAGTGGATGATCCTTCCTTGGATGTTTCTGTTGTAAGGTAAAATCTTAAACAGATTACTCAAGTTAATCTGCACGTGTTTGACATAAAAAGTGGTATCAATTCGATGATTCTCTGTATTTTCAGAGAAGCTTTCCAGTGTTGGGTTGTATTTTGTGTTTGGCATGGTCGCCGTGCTTTGATAAGAAGCATCTTTAAGAAATGCTGTAACACTGATGTGCAGAAAGATATGATTAAGCACTTGGGGTGCATTTTATTTTCTGGAAGAAGTGGACCAATAGTAGCAGATGCTGTTGAGGAGTTCATGCATGTTTATGTGGACCAAAGTATATTTATGGAATATTTCAAAAGGAAATGGGTGCCTTGTATAGGTGTGTGTCTCTTTTATGCTTGACCATATTTTGTATAGAGCACATCCTTTCATTTGCTGCAAAGAATCTTTTAGTGTTGTCTTAACTCTTATAATCATTCCATTATCAAAATATGTTCTCTTATTCATTTATATGCTACCAGTATTATGAGCTTTCCTTTCATACAATCGATCAAATTGGAGTAGATGAGCTCATGGTTTGTTCAACTTTAGTCTAAGCATAATGAATCAGCATTCTTCAATAGCATATATTATTACTGGAATGACTGAACAGCTGTGATAGTTGTTATAGGTGTTGCTTATAAAGTAAGGTTATGGCCTTTCAAACTACAAAGTTTTGCCATTTCTCGGACTTATTTTTCAAGCTTTATTGTTCCAGATTTATGGGTTAATTCCTTAAGGTCTCTCCCTGTGGCTAGTATGGAGCTCCTGGCTGCAATTGAATCCTATCACCTAAGGCTTAAATCCAAGTTGTTCAATGAGCAAGATGTGAACTCCACTCGAAGAATTGACTGGTTGGTCCACATACTGACAACTGAATTACTCTCCTTATATTGGTTAGATCAATACAGTCTAGAGACTGGATTCTTTGCAAATGCGAGAGATGAGTCTTTTTTAAAAAATGCTTGGAATCAGGGTCTGATCATATCTGATAATGATGTGATATTGGATGAGCAAAATCTCCAAGTTGCAAAAGTCATTTCTCAAACCAACAGAAGTTTGGTGTATACAATCCATAGTCCTGGTTCTGAGTTCTCCCTCTGCGACTGCCCCTGCTCAAGGCTAGGTAATGTTTGCAAGCATGTTATCAAGGTGGCAATCCTATGTAAACAGAGACAAGTTGCAAGGCCATTACTAACATCTCAAATTTATCGGCGGACCTTGCTTACCCTTCTACAGAATCCTCCTGATGACCCTCTAGTTCTTGAGCATGCTATTTTGCATGCAACAAATTTGCAACAGGACATCAGAAGTTTGGAAGAGTTGTCAAAAAATGGGCTACTTCAGCCTTTAAATTCAGACATGTACCCTTCAATAGGATAGAGTCTCCTTTTCTGAAGTCCTCGTTGATTGGACCGATGGAAAAAAGATTGGTTAACTGCGTTCAGGCTGAAGCATTTGTTGTCCAACAAAGGTTTCTCCAAACTGACTTTGAGCTGATCTGATCAGCAATGAGAGTTCAGTAATTTGGACTAGTACGCTTTGGATGGTTTTCAGATCTTTCATTATGTAAATCTCATGTGGAGGTAATTCTTTTTCCATAAATGCTGTAATTTAACTTATGAGTTCTATAGCTTTGTTGTTTGTTAAGTACAAAGGACAGAGTAAGCCAGAAGAAAAGTTGTAAGCAAGTTTTTCAACTCCTCTTTCATATCTTGATGACTTTATTTCGTAAGTGTCTGTTTGCGTAGTATTAGGATTTTCCTTTCCACCGTAGCTGGATTCTTTTTTTTTTTTTAATGCTAAGGACACTGACTATTTTGCTTGGGGACGTGAACTGTGGGATCCATGCTTGCATATCCTAGTATTATTTCTCTGCCTTGCAAGTTTGTAAATGGTAGTAGCTCTTCAGATATTCGAAAACTTATAGAAAAGCTGCTTCAACGACATCTAACCATTCATGTTCTGCAGCGCAGGCATAATTTGTCGATTGTGTAGTCATTGCGTAGTATTAGTATTACGATCAAGACGGATCAGCAATCTCGCTTATTCATGTAACTATGTTGCGGATTAAAACGAAGATATAGTATCGCAAGAGATTCAAAAATGGAAAGCTTGTAAACATGATGTCGTCTTTTTTTTGTGAAAAACAGGAATATTGAATAAAGCCTTAAAAGGCTGCCAACACGATTGAAACAAGGTTTCACAAAAAGCCATCAGGGCCCAGGAAAAGACAACACCAATCACTGAAAGTCAATCTGCTGAATATGATCTTAGATGACATAATGGGATACTGCAAAGCAAACTAAAATGTTCCACTACCTGGCGCGGCGGGTTCTTACAGTGGTTAGGCGTTGGTTCTCCTATCATGGCTGAACTTTGCGGGGTATATACTCTGGGTTGATGTTGACTTGGGAGTGGGGTTATCGCCGCGTGCAATTGGAGGTGGACTCTCTTTAGGTAATTAATATTCTTTCATCTTTATTTCAGGATCTAACTGAGCATGCTGCTTTTGTGGCAGGTATCCGCGAGTTATTTCGTCGGGAGTGATCAGTTCACCTTGAGCATACGCCTCGCGAAGGCAACCAGTGTGCGGATCACTTGGCATATCTCGCTTTGGCTTCACTGCCGGGACTGCATATTTTTCGGGAGCCGCCCTGGAGTCTTTTAGATGCACTTCACCGAGACGTGCAAGGAGCCCTTTATCCAAGATCCCTTCGTGGGGGATTCATCTCTAAGAGTTAGTCTTTTTGTTTTTGTTTCCTTTGTAACCAAAAAAAAAAAGTTCCACTGCTTGGTAATAGTAGTGGACATTTGTAATATGTGAAACCTGATCCTGTGGAACACTTGCCTACAAAAAAGTTATCTGCCTTGATTTGTTTTGCAGAAAATGCGCTTTTTCCTCCCATCCTAAATAGATTTAACTAGATAGAATAGGAATACATACTAACACCATATGTTTACTGAAATAACCCAGTTATCTGTAACTTCGCAGATTATCCAAAATAAACTTTTCGGATCAAGAAAATTAATAATCGCAAAAGCAAAACACTAGAAAATAAAACACCGACGTTTGGTAACGCAGTTCGGCCAACTTGCCTACGTCTGCGGGGCCCTCACCCAGATTAAT
>JAOSBP010000008.1:18328649-18338877 GCA_027563825.1 Erythroxylum mucronatum
GCGAGGATTTAAAGCTGTAGCAAAGGAGTCGGTAATACTCCTGATCTTGTTTATGTTTTATTATCCTTATACCATATTATGTATGGATTGGCATGTTGATTTGGATATGTTCCTTCCGCTGCAAAATGATTTCTTTAAAAGTTTTGAAATCTATCGTTTCTCCAAACTAAGCATGCTTTCTTTTTCCGATCCAACACTGTGCCCATCATAGACCCCTAGATGTACTTGTACATGGCTTTTTGGATCCTGTGCTTAGCCAACTTTACCTTGGAAAAATTTTAAAGTTAAAAGGAAAATAAAAGCACCAACTACTCCAATTCAGTACATTTTTGACACCTCCAAAATAGAGGAAACATCTGATTTTTTATTGTAGGAAAAATTCATTTCTTTACTACTAGAGCACATAATTCCCAGAAAGGAAGTAATTAGAGGTAGGGACTACTACGAGTATCACAATGCACCTAATAAATTCAAGCTAAAGATTCAAGAATGTTATTCAAGCTCGAATTAATAGGGGAATTATGTTTTTTTGCTAAAGTTGACCAAACTATTTCCATAGATTGGAATTGTTAATGCAATTAAGTTAAATCTACATCTTTTGCTGGACGTCAAGGGGAAGTTGAAGATTGTGGAAGATCAATTAGCATCAACTATGAATTTGTGTAGTGGATTTTTTCCCCAACTGTAGTTTGAATGCTAATGTTAATAATGAGAATCAACAGATTCTTAGAATCTAGTAGAAAATAGAGATTGTAAGATGAAATCTCAAAAAGGAATTCACTCAAATCTTCAAGAAAAGATTTGATCTTCGAATTCTAAACTTTTAGTGTAGATAACCTTGATTTATAATACAAACTCAAGTGTCACCATGTTATCAGTGTTAGTGTGTGAGGTATCCCAAGAATCTAATACCATTAACCAGAACTCAAAAGAGGAGACCTCAATGATAGAAAGGTACCATTAGGTTTGGAAGAAACAAGGTATTACCTTTTAAGAAATCGACCTTAAGAAAATAACCCTTCACAAGACCTAATCCTTTTAAGGAGAGTACTTTAGACCTAAATAACAAGAAAGGACGTGTAGAAGTCAACAGAAAAGGGTGTAGAGATATAAAAGAAAAACCACAATCTTAAATTTTATAAGAATTTATCCTGCACAAAAATTCAAGGTGAAGATCCTAGTAAATTCTTAACGGTAGGGGAAATTCCTATTCAGCTAACATATCATGTCTCTTTTGTAAACTCTTTATTGAAATTCCTATTCAGTTAACATATGACATCTCTTCACAGTAGGGGAAATTCCTATTCAGTTAACATATGGGTTTGCTTCCCATCAAATGAAGATGATGATTTTGAAGTTTTTTAGAAGTTTTGCAGAAAAATTCAGATCGAAAAAGGGTTAAGTCAAGAAGACTTCACTTCTATTAATTTTGATGACAATCAAATAATAACAATCTTAGAAATGTGTGAATTTTGTTGATGAGTTTGTTAAGTGTGCAGAAAAATGTAAGCGACACAAATCATCAACTTAAGACGATGCATAGTCAAATCAAGAAGATACTTTACACTTAAGACGGTCAAACTACAGACGGTCAACATAAGAAGATACAAAAGGTCAACATAAGAAGGTCAACATAAGAAGATATAGAAGGTCAACATAAGAAGATATAGAAGGTCAACATAAGAAGATATAAGCACGACACCAGACAAAGCGCAACACTAGAAGAAGCATAGTACCAGACGATGCAAATGAAAAAGATTCTAGAACGTCGGTCAGTTAGGTAGTTGGAGTTAGTTACAGGACTCAACTAATAACGGTTTTTAGAAGATTCAAAAAGCAGTTTTCTCAAGAAGACAGTTGAAGATTTAGGTTATAAATACTAGGTATAGTCATAAACAAAAGAGATAACATTTTTTTACAACGAGATACAATAAAAAAGAGAGAAAATCTGATTGTACAATACTTAGAGAAACTCTGTATTCAAGTGCAAAAGAAAGAGAGTGAATATATTTGTAACGTAAAGCTCAAACAATATCTTTCCAAGAGAAAGAAAGGCTAGAGCCTGAAGAGGCTAAGAAAGCATATAAAAAATACTTTGTGAGAGAGACTTGAAGAGGCTCTACAAGTGTAGAAAGAATACTTGTGATGTTGAAGAGTATAGTGAAATCTCAAACAAACTCTAAGGATTGGACATAGCCCAAGATTAAGGGTGAACTGGTATAAAATTGCAACGTCTATTCTCTAACCCTTATCTTTTAATTTTCTTGTTTTTAGAAGAGTAGATAATAATTTTTGTGATTGCATTACTCATTGACTTAAGAGAATTGTTTTTGTGAATTTGCAAAGAAATTCAAGAAAATTTTAAAGATTAATAACTTTGAAGATTTTACACAATTCAACCCCCATTCTTGTGTATTCTACATATTACACGTGATTTCTATATTAAAAAGTGATTTACTTCAGTTGGTATTAGAGTAAGGTTTCCAAGAAACATTGTTACAAAGCGAGGACAAGGATCCATAGCTGAATCACATGTTTTTATATTTGAAGATGCCTCAGTCACAAGACCCCCTGCATTCAATGGTAAAGACTATCATTATTGGAAGCATAGGATGCGGCTCTACATAGAATCCACACATATTGATCTTTGAGATATTATTGAAAATGAACCATATACACTAATAGACAATGAAGGGAATAGTATCTCTCGTGACCAATGGACGGTTGATCAGAAAGCTCGCTTTTAGTTAAATTCAAAGGCCAAGTCCTTTTTAAGTTATGCTCTAAGCAGAAGTGAATATGATAAGGTTAATGGATGAGAATCTGCAAAGGAAATGTGGGATACATTAGCCATTGCACATGAAGGCACAAATCAAGTGAAAGAGTCCAAGATTAGTATTCTTATTCATCAGTATGAGCTATTCAAGATGAAAGATGACGAGACTATCGATCAGATGTTTGGATGATTCCAATCAATTATTAATGGACTTAAAGATCTAAGGAGAATCTACGAAAGTCAAAATCATGTTAGAAAGATTCTCAGGAGTCTTCCAAAAAGATGGAGACCTAAAGTAACAACAATACAAGAGGCAAAGGATTTAAGTCAGCTGAAGCTAGATGAATTGCTTGATTCACTGAAAATTCATGAAGTAGAGCTTGATGCAGAAGATAAACCTAGAAGAGATAAATCTATTGCATTAAAAGCTAGGTCATGTTAGTTTTAAACATATTTCCAAGTTAGTTATACATGATTAACCTAGAAGAGATAAATCTATTGCATTAAAAGCTAGGTCATGTTAGTTTTAAACATATTTCCAAGTTAGTTAGACATGATTAACCTAGAAGATAAATCTATTGCATTAAAAGCTAGGTCATGTTAGTTTTAAACATATTTCCAAGTTAGTTAGACATGATTTGATAAGAGGATTACCAAAGATAAGTTTTAAGAAAGATTTCTTTTGTGAGAGTTGTCAAAAAGGAAAACAAGTTAAAACATCTTTTTCCTCTAAAAATGTTGTAACTTCGTCTAGACCTCTAGAGCTGTTACATATAGATTTGTTTGGTCCTACCAGAACACTAAGTCTAGGCAGAAAGAAGTATGGTCTCGTAATTGTTGATGACTTCACTAGATTTTGTTGGATATTGTTTTTATCCCATAAAGATGAATCTCTTAAGTGCTTTAAGGTTTTATCCAAAAAGTTACGAAATGAAAAAGGAATTTCTATTGCTGGAATTAAGAGTGATCATAGTGGAGAGTTTGAAAATGAAAAATTCAGAATGTTTTGTGAAGAGAATGGAATTTTTCATAATTTCTCTACTCCTAGAACTCCTCAACAGAATGAAGTTGTAGAAAGAAAGAACAGGATGATTCAGGAAATGGCAAGGACTATGCTATGTGAAATGAACCTTTCTAAGTATTTCAAGGCAGAAGCTACAAATACAGCTTATTATATTCAAAATAGAGTATTTTTACGACCTATTTTAATTAAAACTCCATATGAGTTATGGAAAGGAAGAAAGCCAAATATATCCTACTTTCATCCTTTTGGTTGCAAATGCACTATATTGAATATAAAAGAAAAGTTGGATAAATTTGATTATAAGATCAATTCAGGAATTTTTCTAGGATATTCGATTACTTCTAAAGCGTATAGAGTTTATAATCTTGTTTCTAAATATGTTAAAAAGTCTATGCATGTAAAATTTGATGATGATTCTCATCTAGATAGAAGAGACGATTCTAATGATGAAACTCTATCTGCTCCTTTAGTCAATAATCTAGACACGTCACCACCAGATGATCCACCTATTAAGGTAGAAGATATTTATGAAAACTTTAGTCTAAGAAAAGACTGGAAGTATAAATCTTCTCACCAAAAAAACCTGATTATAGGAGAAACATTAGAAGGAGTGAGAACTAGGTCTAAATTTAGAAGAGAGAAAAATGTGGCTTTTGTTTCTGAATTAGAACCTAAGAAAATTAATGAAGCTCTTCAAGACGAAGCTTGGATTTTAGCCATGCAAGAGGAGTTAAATCAATTTACAAGGAACAAGGTTTGATGGACTTTAGTTCCTAGACCATCCAATAAGTCTATCATAGGAACCAGATGGGTATTCAAAAATAAACTAGACGAATCAGAAAGAGTAAACCGTAACAGAGTTAGATTAGTAGCTCAAGGCTATAATCAACAAGAAGGAATAGACTATAATAAAACATATGCTCCTGTAGCTAGACTAGAAGTTATTAGGATATTGCTTGCATATGCTGTTTGTCATGATATAAAACTATTTCAAATGGATGTGAAAAATGAAGTTTATGCAAAGCAATCCCCTGGTTTTGAAGATACTAATAAACCAGACTATGTCTATAGACTTCATAAAGCTTTATATGGATTAAAAAAAGCACCTCATGCTTGGTATATAAATATGGTCAAATATGCATCTATCATAAATATAGTCAATTAATCATTTATTAGTGCTTAACTCCATCCTTGTACTATGGAAGCTCTTATGTTTTGTGTACACAAAGTTGGTTAAATGATGAAAATATTGAGGGTAAACTCTTTTCTTTTTAAATATCAATTTTGTCTATTTTTTATATTATCTTACCTTATATTTTTTTAATTTGTATATTAATACAGTCATAGGTAATAGTATGGAGGTAACTAGTAATACACATACTTAAACTCATCAATCGAGTCAATATTATCTTGATAAAATATTCGAAGATGAATGTATAATTAATTATTACCATGTTCATAATATTCATTTAATTTTAATACTACATTACTAAATGTAATGTTTCTACATTTAGAAGAAATGGTGCAAACTATTGACGATCCTAACTATAACGATTAGTTGCTCTCAATCTCTCTAGTCTCCACTCTCTCCAGTCTTCAGTCTCCACGGTCCACTCTTAGTCTCTCATAATCCTAAAGTCCATATTCCTAGTCCTGAACATTATTTCATGATTTTATCTAGATTTTTTGTAAATTGTATCATTTAAAAAATCTGGATAATCATTTTTGTAAATTATGTCATCAATTTATGAACTTTATTCGTAATTTCAACTAATTAAATTGATCACTTTAATTGTAATCATCTTCTTTTATTTCCTATATTCATATCATCTTCATTAATAAACTTGTTTTCATCTTATTCATTTGATCAATATATGTACATTTTATATATTCATTCATTATAAAATCTTTTTTTACTAATCAATTGAAAATTGTAACTTTAATTAATTGAATTGATCACTTTAATTATAATATTCTTCTTTCATTTCCTATAATCGTATCCTCCTCCATTAATAAATTTCATTTCATCTTATTTATTTACTCAATATATGTACATTTTATATATTTATTCATTATAAAATCTCAATTTTTTTAATCAAATGAAATATGTAACTTCAATTAATTAAATTAACCACTTTAATTATAATCTTTTTCTTTTATTTCCTATAATATTATCCTTCTTCATTAATGAATTTGATTTCATCTTATTCATTTAATCGACATATGTATGTTTTATTTTATTTCTTTGGAAAATCAGTAAAAAGTTTATAAATAATCAAAAGTTATGTACAGCTAGAGATTTCCAATTGATAATCTCTTTTCCAAACCAAGCACTCAAAACATAACCAGCACTACAAAGCTTACATCATCAAGCAAACCACCAAAGCAAAACAAGATAAAACAAGATTTTATATATTCATTTATTATAAAATCTCAACTTTTATTAATCAATTGAAATTCTTAACTTCAATTAATTGAATTTATCACTTTAATTATAATATTTTTCTTTCATTTCCTATAATCTTATCATCCTTCATTAATGAATTTAACTCCATTTTATTCATTTGATCAATATATGTATGTTTTATAATATTTATTTATTATAAAATCTTAATTCTTATTAATTAACTGAAATTTGTAACTTCAATTAATTAAATTGATCGATTTAATTATAATCTTTTTCTTTTATTTACTATAATCATATCCTCTTTGATTAATGAATTTAGTTTCATTTTATTCTTCTAATCAATATATGTAAGTTTTACATATGTATTTAATATACATCTCAATTTTTATTAATCAATGGAACTTAGTAACTTTAATTAATTGAATTTATTACCTTAATTGTGATCTTTTCATTTCATTTCCTATAATCGTATCCTCCTTCATTAACGAATTTGTTTTCATTTATATATAAGTTTTATATATTCATTTATTGTAAAATCTCAATTTTTACTAATCAATTGAAATTTATAATTTCAATTAATTAAATTTATCATTTTAAATTTTTAATTAAATAAAATTCTATTAAAATTTTTGAAAAAAATAAAAAGATCGAGTCAGTCTAAGCTAGCTGGCCTAATATCATCCTTAGTTGATACCAGTAAATCGGACATGTTATATGTCTTTTTTAATGTATATACATAGGTTACATTTATTAAAATTTTCCCCACTTAATCAGATTACTTGATGTTTATGTAAGCTAAATGAACGTGGATGACTTGATAATGAAAGGAATAGAGGAAAAAATAGAAATTCTGACGTAGAGATATTCGTTACAGAACAGAAACAGAGATGATTTAGACCGTAAAAGTTCATGGTTAATATGAATCTCATCTCTGTAAGTACAATCCCCGCAGCGTAAGTAGCTTCACATTCTCTAGCTGTCTCTCTGTCGCTTCCTATGTATCTATCCGTCGCTTTCGCGCGCCATTTTACTTCTTATTAAGAATAGTGAAAAAACCAGCATGTAGTCATGGAGAGTAAACTCTATCAAGTCTGAACCTATATAGTGTTCTTGCCCCTTCTATTTTACCTCGATTTCTGCTCTTTTTTTCTCCGGCTACAGTTGGTCTAGTACTTTCTCCAATTTCTTGTAAGGGGCAAGTAGTTAGGCTCTGATAGACTGAAGAATCAGTAGAAAGGAGGCGGTGTCCGGGATGCATATCTTGTGTCAGAAATGGTTGGCAGTAGGTCCTTATCTACGAGGGCTGGTGAAGTTGGAAAACGTTGAAAGCGCAGTGGTGGAATTGGAGGTGCAGGAGAAGACGCCAAGTAGGGGCCTGAAGCTGCTTGTGGTGGTGGCTGATGGTCATTGCATGGTGGAGGAGATGGTGGTGGTGGTGGAGGAGGAGGAGGAGGAGGAGGAGGTTCACCCCCACATGGAGAAGCCGGTGGCGGTGGTGGAGGCGAATTCAAAGGAGGTGGAGGTGGAGGTGGTGAAGTGAAGTAAGGTGGTGGTGGTGGTGGATGGAAGGGAGGCGGTGTCTGAGAATTTGGTGGTGGTGGTGTTTGTGGCAGAGGTGACGGAGGTGCTACTGAGGGGGGTGGTGGTGACAAAGGTGGCAGTGATGGAGGAGAAAGTGACGGAGTTGGCGGAGAAGGTGGTCGTGGACTTTGACATTTAAATGATTTGCAATTAACAGGCTTATGTAAGAATATTTTGCATTGCAATGTTGATCTTTGTTTTGGCCTATTCCTCAAACAATTCCTCGTATCATCAAAATCTTCCAAATCTAAGCACGCTGGTGGTTCACTGGTGATGAAATTATAAGCAAAAGTAAAGTTTTTCAACTTTGGAAGCGAACATAGTTTCTTCGGGATAGTCCCTGAGAGCTTGTTATTTGCCAAATGTAGTTGTTCCAAACTCTCCATTTCCCCGATGGACTCAGGCAACGAACCTACCATCTTGTTATTACTCGCATCAAAAACTGTAACATTCTTGAGCATCCCTATCTCTTCAGGCAAACATGAGCGTAACCCATTGTTCATAAGTATTACCTCGTTCAGAGTTCTGGACATGTTTCTGAAAGTTGCTGGCATGCATCCATGGAAACCGTTGTTGGCAAGAACAATAACAGAAGCAGGCGAATTTCCAAAGTTGTCAGGAAGTTTGAAAGTGAACCTGTTGTGATTTATGAATATAGCATCAAGATCTTTGTCGAACAGCTCTTTGGGCACATCACCTTCGAATTCGTTGAATCGAAGATCGAGAAACTTGACTTGTGGAAGATCAAGAACAACAAAAGGGAACTTGCCCGCAAACCGATTGTTGCTAAGATCAAGCTCATAGAGAAGCTTAAGGTTACTGAACGATTTCGGGACCCTCCCACAAAACCTGTTGGAGTTGACATGAAACAAGGCGATATCTGTCAGAAGTCCAAGCTCTTCAACAAGCCGACCAGCTATGTCTCCATGATTCAGGTCAACCCCAGCAACAGTTTGGATTGAAGAGTTGTCCAACGCCGGGGAACAAAAAATACCAGTGTAGTTGCAGACGTTGGATCCAACCCAGTTAGAGGTAAGATTCTGAGGATCCGACAAGAATGTTTGCTTCCATGCTTGGAGAGCAATGTAAGAGCTTTCAAGTCTTGGATTCTCAAAACTTAGAGTAGATGGTGCAGACCTTATAATGGCTACATAGTCACCCCCTGAAAAATACTCATGTCTGTATTGCAGAAGCTGTCTATGGATCTGATTGATTTGTGGTTCTTGCAAGTCCGCGCGGGCTCCATTGCCAGAGAGGAACAGATAATGGGTACCTATGAAAATGAGAGTAGTTAAAAAGGGGAGAGTATTATGGATGTTGCTTCTCTTCATGTCGAGTACTAAACATCTGGAGATGGACTCTGTCTGGTTTATAAATAAAATTCTTTCACTCTCTTGTAGTTTTGTTGCTATGCCTTGGATAAAGGGATGAGATAAGGAATGGTGTGGTAAGAGGTGAATTTGAATTAGCGAAGCTTTGTTATAGATTCTGAAGATATGGGAAGAGGTAAAAGAATGGAGTTGGTAGCATGAAATAAATACACAGCTAAATCACAGGAGAGAGGCAATTTATCAACCTGCTGCTCAGAGTATAATGGCTATATTATCTCATCTAGTCTCACTAATAATAGTTAGTTGGTAATATTTTGAGTTACTAAGAAAATCTAGATTGATCTTTCAAAGTATTCAACAATTGATTTGACCAACCTTGTTTAAAGCATCCTTTTACATTTGTCTTCACTTTACACCCATACAAAAAGCAATTCTGAATTACACGTATCATGTTCAACGGTTCAAGTTTATAATAAATAATTCCATTTACAAAATTATAATCATACTATAAAAAGCTGTTTCTTTATTTATATGTACACTTTAACTACCTCTACACTTAAATTCAAACCAGATCTTCTGTCCAGTTTTACTCTATCTTATTCTGTCTCATAGAATCTCAGCTATTTATTTTATGGGACCCATCCGAGACCCATACGAGCCCTACATAAATAAATGGCTGAGATTTGTTAGACACAATAAGACACCATAATATTAAACAGATCTGGACTCACTTAAGTTGATTTCAGTTGAATGAATTGTCATGATTTAACCATTTGATTCTATTCCAGTTGGGAATTAAATTTCATGAATACGTGTAACACTGAGTTCAACATTGGTACTTTTTTTATGATTTAGAAAAAGCTTCTTATAGACATTTATCCAATGTTATGAATATCGTACCGGATTCAGTATCGAATTGAGTTCTGGAATAGAGCTGTATCGGTATCGGTTGATGTCGGGTACCTTTTCGAAAAAAATTTAAATTTAAGAAATAGTCCTTAAAATGTTTTAAAATTGCAAAATATTCCAAATTGATATATTATACAGTTGTACTGTATACTTTACTAGTTTACTGTTTACATCAATCATGCTTTCAAAAATCTTAATAA
>JAOSBP010000008.1:18341900-18370944 GCA_027563825.1 Erythroxylum mucronatum
GTAACTGTATCACAATGAATTCACGTATCACAATTTATCCCATCACATCAGAAGCAAGTAATGCACAGATTCACAAACAGATAATATTTGCAATTATTTTTTAGGACCCAGAAGAATACCCCGTTAGGCAACGAGCATATAACAACTGCATGTGATTGAAAGAAGAGGTCTGGATCAGTTCGCATCTGCATTAGTGTCAAAACATTTGTATTTTCTAAAATTTTGTACAAATGATTAAGTCAATTTGTAAATACAACGGACTATAGAACTTGGTAGTTATAAAAGAGCCCCTGGGGTCATCGTATTTACCGGTGATTATATATGTTAATGCTTTTCCGCTTAGTGTATGTTTTGAGTTTTTTTAAAAAAATTATACTGAGTTTACTGAGTGATGTAGCACGCTACCCTCGCGGGGCATGGACTCGGATATCACCATCGATGTCGAGTTCGGGTCACGCAAGAGTGGGGTGTTACAATCTGAGCATGTTCTTACAGTTGAACAATTTTAAAAGTGATTCAAATACCAATTCTCTAGTTAAGCTCCATGTTTTCTGAAAGAAATGATCATTGAATCCATTTGGCTTAGGGATTTATTTAGATTTAAGCTAAAAAGTGCCTTCTTGATATCCCAAGGTGTGAGGGGCTTTAAGAGGCTAGCCTTCAAATCCTGATTAAAGGAATCTTTAATGAATAAGTTTAGTTCGTCAACAATAAAGCGACAAGTTGATTCTATCCAAGTAATTTCTTGCAAAAGTTGAGTGATATCTCTCTAATCCTAATTCTATCCTTGCATAGATGCCCCTCTTCAACAATTAGTGACATAACAAGAAAGTGATAAAATTTGCGCAAAATAAAAAAAACTTGCAACTGTATCTTTTTTTAATTCTAAATATTTCAATACCTTAAGACGTCTCTAAACAAGGATTTAAATAAGACGGTAAAATTAACAGAAATAGGAAATAGAAAATTAAGATAATACATTAAAAAATAATACAAACTTAAGAAAATGGCTACATCTGTTCCATGTCAAATGGTGAGGAAATTTTGTTCCTATTCCTTTAAGCTATACTGGAATCATATAAGAACTTGGTGTTGTTGTCCCCATTACTAAGCCATTTTACACTTTTTTTTCCTAATAATGTTTTGAGTGTATCCCAAGCTTCTAAAGATTAAAACTAGTATTTATGTAAACTCTACTATGGAGAGCTTTAATCCCCCCTTTGATAGCCTTAAGTTTCCTCATTCAATGGAATGCCCTACAACCCACAACTCTTATAGTCATACTTATCTTGACTACCTTTTCAAATACTTTAACATTAGACAGAAAATTATAAAATCTAAAAGGAGCCTTAAGAAGAAGAGAAGAGCTAAGATTCAATACTTCGATTATGGGAGTCTGAGCATAGTGGAGGACCAAAATTTGCAAAGGAATTCAGGAATTACTTTAACCAACAATCATTTGCTAGAGCTCTATTAAACTTCTTTTTAATAAACCAATCACGTTATTGTTTAGTTTTAAGAAAAGAAATGCCCTACAAAGGATAAGTCCCATGCCTATTATTGTCAACCACTAGGCTTAACTCATTTTCTATAGTTTTGTAATTAACTAGACTCCTCTATTTCATTATAATGCAACACACAGTTCATATCATTAATGATTATCTGGGATCTATGAGTTCTTATATTAATTACCCTAAGTTCATCCTATATCTTCAGCTTTTGAAAAGCCATAGTTGTAACATAAATGAATAATAATTCAAAAGGACTATATTCTAAATCGCTTGCAAAATGTATCATCTGGTCAGTAAAAACTAGATTTGAGACCTTAATCAATGATGCATTGAAAACAAACATTATTATGCTATTATAGTGATGAGAGTGGTTTGAGATAATAGGCCATTACATACCTAAAAATCTCAAGCTATCTAGTAGCTTGTTAACTTTTATTTTAGTTTCCAAAAGTCCTAAAATTATAGTCTTTTTTTCTAGGATTAATTCTTTTACATATTGTTGTTTAAAAGGGTTGTTTAACTCTCTTACATTCCAAACTAAATTGGACTTATAACATAAATATTGATTACCTCTAAGCCTAATTTTACATGTCTTTCTGCTAGATCTTCTCCTGGATAAGGGCAAGGGGACAACCAATATGTTTTCCTAGTCACAAGAATCACCAACCCACTCAACTTCCCGGTTATGAATAATAAGAGCCTCTTTCTTCTCCATAGGCTCATTTCTCTGCTCTTTATTAAACTAGAATGTATCTTCTAAATTGGGACTTTATAAGGTGGCATTCGGTACTTCAAGTTCCTTTTCCTAGTTTGGGCTTCAGGTCCCATCAGAAATTAATACCGCTTTAGGTCTCTCAGACTCCTTAGGATTATAATGAGTGAGGGTAAGGGTTGTATCCACATCCACTAGAGATTTGATATTCTCATCAATCTCGATAAGCTCCTAATGTAGTTCTGTGGAAAAAGATCTTGCAGGCCTCAATATCTTCATGTAAGAGGAAGGTTTCTAGGTACAAGACAAAAGGATTTCAAATTAACTTTATAATTTGTAGTGCTTTTGGTAACTCTTCACTTCTTTCACTTCAAAATAAATCCTAGCATAGCCCAATATATCTAGTTTCGCAGTTTGGCAATCTAAGCAAACCGGTCAATCTAGAGAACTAGTAAGATAGCTAAGCCCTTCCATCATTCAAGATTCTAATGGTTTGTTAAGGAAGTTATCCCATAATATATTTGCTTCAATTTTTACACTTATCCAATTACATTCCAAGGTGTCACTTCTACAAAAAAAAGAAAAAAGGTTGACCCTTAATATGTCACGACCCTTGCTCCATTATTTGAACCAGATTAGTGTCTTTAGAGAATCTAAAAGTAAAAATGTCATCTTTAATGAGCATAGTTTTCTCTAAACCTTGTTTACTCCAGTTGGAGGAGGCCTAATATTATACTTCGAAAAAAGAAGGTTTTTTCCTTGAAAATAACCTACCAGTTAGGAAGACCAGGTGATAGCACTGCTTTGAAGAACCTTAATCAGGTGGTAATGTCTCCATTTACCAAAAAAACTTAAAGTATGTAAGTTTGACTCTGGATATGTTTGTTTCCATCAGTGTGCACCAAGTTTTTCTTATGATCAAAAGGGTAATCCTTAGTTCTCACCCTGAAATATTAGTCTTATCCTTATCTAGGCCCTAAGTTTGAGGGCTAATTTCAATATTGGTAGATGCAGATCTAGCCTTCTCCAATGATCGAGAAAGAGTAGGAAAATCTTCTTCATTCATACATAAAACTCTAGTTGGGAACTTAAATGAGGGCCCAGGAATAGAAGTAAAAGCAAAAGTTCTGATAAGACTCTGGTGGGTGACGAGGAGTTCTAGAAAATGAAGGAGTAGGAAGAGACCCACGAAAGTAATATGGGTAAATATACTAGAGTCCAATGAAGAAAATAGGTCCTTATTAGCGTGAACTAGAAAGGCACAAAAAATATTAATGGCATAAAGTTATACAATTTTTGTTAAAGTTGATTGACAGTTGCAATAGCTAATTCATCTGCTAAGGAGCTTGTTCAAACCATCCAACAACTTGCTCGAGTTGTTTAACAGCTTGTTCATTAGTAAATAAATAGCAAAACATGTAATTTGCTATATTACATTTGCTTATACAAGTTCATGGTTGATCCTAGTCCGATCACTAAAGATCATATTATTTCTAACAATATATTCACTTGAATAAAGTGTTTGACAAATTTTCAACTATGAAATTATTCTTGACTTACTTAATCCATCTACTTTTTTTAATGTATATATATTTGAAAAGTGCTAGATAACTTTTAATAATTAATTTTTATGAAAAAAAATTCAATTCGCCCTTCTCTTTAAGTGTTTATTAGAATTTAAAATAATCCCTTTCTAACATCACATAAGTTACACAAGTCTAAGCTTATTGAATACCTAATTTCAAATTACAAAATTTTATAACAAAATTATGCTAATTGTTGTAAATGAAAAAGTAGATGCAGGTTTAGCATTAATATGGATGTTATATGTTAGAAAATTAAAGTTAAACATTACATTAATTAAGTTATTATTTGAATTCAGAAGTTGGCTAATTAATAAAGTAATGGACTAATAAATAGTTGGCGATCCAACTTTCCTAAGTTGGCAACACAACTTCCTTCAGGCTTTACAGCGATAACGAGGACCGGGTCTGGACATTTATTGTTACAATCACACTGAAGGAATTGGCAAGACTGATCCTTTTAGGCACAGCAAAGACAATTACAAGGATTATTCAAACTTCCATAGGGGCAGTCCATCACCTACGAGGTAACACCAAAAACACCATCAACCATTGATTCATGTTTCATCCACCTAACCCGACGAGAAGGTTTCACTCCAATCTTGGCAAGGGAAGTTGAAGTTGAGATTTTGAATTCAACTTTTACATTATTGCATTGCATCACCTGGGCTTGAGAATTTGTTTAGCTGAGGTAACCATATTTCTGGTAATTTGCGTTCTTCCGTGTGGACTTGGTTAGAGAATAAAAGATCTGACTTGTTATTAGTGGAGGTAGGCAAGTAGCTTCCAAAAGTTATATTTGTTGGCCCCCTTGAGTTTCACAGTCATTGCTTTCAGATAGGAAGGTGGGATAGATTCTTATGAATTAGCGGTTTGTATCCTCAGAGACACTGGTTGAGCGGACTCTACTTTGTACATATCTTTTGATTTTATAAATTCTTCTGAATTACTAAAAAAAATCTATTATTATAAAATCATTTGATTATCGTTGATCACTTTAAAATAATATTTTACAACTATCTTTTTTCCTTTATTACATAATTCTATTTTTTTCTTTTATTACTTGTTCGATCTATTCTCTTGTAATGTTTAGGAATGACATCATGTTTTGTATTGCATATAAGTTTTAAAGATATTTTTATAACTTGACTAATATTTCTTTCTAAGTCGGATATCTAATTTGTTCAATAACTTAGGAGGTAGTTTTAGGCCATCAAAGTAACCACATTTAACGTTAAGAATTCTTTTTGAGGGGGAAAACGAAACTTGATTAAACTAAAGCACGAATACAATCTGGAATAGAATCCTAAAACATAAAACTAGGAAAAGAAATAGAAGAACGAGCTAATCTACGAGCTAAGATATTAACGCGACGAACCCACTCCACCTTAATATCATGTCGTCGTATATTCAATAATGAACAAGAGCTACAAAGTTTAAGAAGGAACACCTAATAATATAGGTACTGAATCTTGCAACTCAAAAACACGAATGAAGCACTAAAAAACACTAAAACTCCACCCAAGCATATTCTGCTTCCAAGATACCCTTTTTTGTTCTATTATATGGCTGCCAGTATTTACATTAATCCTCCAGGGCCTCATCAATTCTCAGGTTACAACTTCAAGCATCTCTGCCTAAAATTGTTTGCTCTCTTATTCATTGTTCGAGTTGAACTAGCACCTATTTTTGAATCCTTCTCCTCTCTACCACTCTAAACAATTTTCATTTCTATGTTTCCGTATATTATATATACAAGAACCAAAGGCCACAACATATACTGCCACATCCCCTTTTGGTGTATTCCTCGGGGAGCTCAGCCATTCCATAAACTCCAGACAATTTATTCGAGCCTTGTCACGTTGATAATGCTCTAGTATTTGTCTCCAGATCATCCGGGACAATGCACAGTTGAAAAATAAATGAACCAGAGTTGATATGTGTTGGTCATGGTTTTCATAGTGCCAAGTCTGTTCTTAACTATCAGCCACATAAGGAAGACAACCTTAGGTAGCAGATTTGTATTCCAGATTATCTCAGACCACTAAGGCTTTTGGCCCCTCATTCTAAGGATCTCTTTGTAAATTTTCTTGAAGGGTGAGCGCTCCAAACATATTGGTCTGCACTCTTTATATTTAGATCATATCTATTGGTTCTCCACAATTCATGTTTTACCTTTTGAATTGATGGGGTATCTCTCGAGCATCCTAGTCATAAGCTTGAGTGTTGTACAAAAGTCCTACTCCAGTTATCAAAATATAGAGAAGTTATTCTCCCCACGTCCCACTAAGCATTTAAAATGACCTGCTGTTCTTCAGTTTGGTCATAAACCAAGAAAAAGAATACCTGTGCTAGATCTTTCATGTAGTTTTACCCTTCAAAAAATATAAATGAACCCGTCTTTTCCATAAAGACTCCTTGCCATCCATCAATCTCGACAATCTCTTAACCATGTAAACACAATTGCTAAGGTTTATAAGAATAGTTCCCAACCACCCCTTGGTTCTTGGTTTGCAAACTTCACTCGAAGCCACCTTAGCATTGCACTTGTTGATACGCCTACCTGATAAATGGAACTGAAACAAGATGTATACACACAAAATAAGGCAAAAGAAAACTTGGAAATCCTGATCAATTGTATTTCAAAGCCTCTTACTTTTTGTACTTTTAATTTTGAGACGGAGAGTTCACTTCAATAACAAGAAAAATTATCTACTCTTAATGTTATTTGTTCTTATTGTGTTTATATCTTGTATCAACTTCTCCTGTGCTGTCACACGCCTTACTACTCTCATATTTCCACTCAACACGCTTACACACAAGTGTTAGAAAAGAAAAAAGAAACTGGAACTGTGTTTTGATTTTACTTGTATAATTCTTCTTTGTACTCCAATTCAGATTGCACTCAATTTTGCATATGTTAAACTTGACTTTGGGCCAGCTGTCTCATCTTATGAGGTGCCTACAAATCAGCGAGAGAATTAATCACTGAGTCCGCCGATAGATACCCTAGTTTAAGACCAAAAAAAGCTTGACTAGAAAACGTTAGTAGTTGATGTTAAAATTAAGGGTTCAAATCACTCGTTACGATTGCTCTATTTCTATCATATTTATGTTGTATGTTGCCCCGTCATTTATTCCACAAGAAATCTCTTATCCATTTTCCCATGTACTAACCTTGTTCAATGTGATCTTAGCCATCCACTTATTCATCGGAGAGGTGATCTCCTGTCTATTTTTTTATATACCAACTCTGTCCAATGTAATCTTAGTCATCTCACATTAGACAGGATTGGTAAGATCACATTGGACAGAGTTGGTACATAGAAAAATGGACAAGGGATCACCTCTCCATTTATTCATCTTACAAGAAATGTACACGTTATCATGATGACTGTGAACTAAAATTACAAAAAGATTACTAAGTCTGCAATATAATATAATTTCGAAGAGCAAGCCTTTGAATTTGAATTTGCCATTTGTTAGTTGTAAGGAAAGGATAGGGACGAGCGGGACTATCATCAGATGTAACAAAAACTGGAATACCCATCTCAATCTCAATGGCCGACCATTACACGTGTCATCCTCTTACAACTGCATGCCACCCATAACCTCCATCACTTATCTACTAGATATTTTTTAATTTTCCCTAATCTAATTACAGAAAGAAACCTGTCAACATCAAAGGCAGTCCATCGCAATAAGTTATCGAAGTATCTGGAATGACCAACCTCTCACCTGCCCTATAAATACCGAACCGGCCGGCCTTATGATCAGCGCGGGTTTTAAACTGATTCAAGCCCAGAGGATTTGTTATTGCGATTCGTATTCCCCCTCGTCTCTGCATCTGCAGATTGAAGAAAGTTCGTTATCGCATTAAAATTCTTCCTTACTGTGACTAACTTTTTTAGGAATCCCTCTCTCTCTCTGTTTGGTTGGTACTGCCTTTTTTGTACTTAAAATCTTTGATTCTCTGTAGCTTACACGCATTGTTAGGTAATGTCACCCATTGAATGCCGTTTTTATTTTTCTTTTGTTAATTGTGTTCTTGCATAGTTGCTGAGAAAACTGAAATTTTGATTTTAAAAAACTTTTTTAGTCTAGTTTGGTTTTCTTAGGAACTATGATGGAAGTTTTTCACGATTTTTTTTATCCTTAGTTTAGATGTCTGGAAAAGGGACAGAATTAGGAATTTGTGATCATAACTTCCTTTGTTATGTGGACGTGATTTGTGATTAATGGTCATATATGATTGACTTCATCTTGTTGTGGTTCTGGTGTTCATTTGTCTGATTGTACTTGCTATGAAGTTAATGAGATTCGTAATAGGCTCTCTCTTAGCTAGAAATGCCTTTTTTGGGGATGAATGATTCGTGTATGTGTTCCCATAATTGTTTCAACAGCTACGGAGTGTAGTAAGCTTGACGAATTTTAGACATTATTTATCTTGGCGATGACCGTGGAGTTTGTTGTTTGTTTAATTGGAGTTCTCTGAGCACGTGAAAAAAGGTTCCTTTGGTCGATTTGATTAGTTGTGAGAAGTCTGGTAGGTTAAACTCGTATTTCACAGTTCAACCCGGGCAGCTAAATGGCTGATCACGTTCCAAACGGTCGGTTCAGGGATGAGGGGAACTCTCTTCCTTTTAACCAATATTCTATTGGGCAGTGATTACTTAGGCACAAAGATGCTTCTCTCATATGTGTGGAGAATGGACGATGGCAACAATGGACTGTCCAGAGACTTTGTTAGCTTTTGCAGGGAGGGTATCCATGTAGCTTCTGGCTTAGGGGTTTTGCATGTGAGATACATCCATTTTATCTGTTGCATGGTTGCACCTATACCATTGTTGTCCAGGACGTTCTAGGTGGTTCAGTGCCTTACAATGTTAATGCACTACGCTTCACAGATGTCTTCCATCACCAGGACTCCGAATCATGTGATCGTTTCTGTCTCCTGCAATGATAATTTTGTCATGCAACCATGAGGATTTAATACCTACTTAAAGAGAATGAGTTCATTTCTCCCCACTGTTTGAACCTGATCTTGCCATGTATTTCCCTTGTCGGCCTTATGAACGCCAACATTCAAGTCTACAAAACTGGAGATTTAATTATTGGTTTGATGGAGAAGAATAGGTTTTCACAATTTTCAGTTATTGGTTTTCTAAACTTTATTGGTGCTCAAATCTGATGAAGTCAAAATCCTCCTCTGATACGTACAGAGAGCAGCCCTTTTGAGGAAGTTGGAAATGGGTGAAGAGTGGTTCCCTTTGGTGGCAGGGATTGTAACGTTATGAAATTTCTTAATGGTATTAAACCAAGGTAGATATTTGGAGATTGAATTAAGTTTCATCAGACCCATCAATCCTGATTTAGAACGTCTCAATTTCTAAGTACAGATTACGAAGAGGTGAACTGGTTCAGAGTTTTGTGATGAGGTAGGCTTGTCCTTGATGGACAACTGAAATACTCATTGCTTCTATCAGTTAAAATTCTTTCATATGTTTGCTACTTTCAGATTTCATTTGATCATGTGATGTGTTGATTCTACCATAGGTTCGGACATCTATTGTTCATGTATTGAATTCTTGGACTTTGGTTCCAGAAACTTCAAAGAATCAAGCGATCATGTAATGCTATTCTTTCTACCAACAGCTGAAGTATCTGGAGTTCTCAGTTCTGGATACAACTACCGTTGGGATGTTACTGTTTTGATGGTCTGCTCTTGATGTATTGCTGATTGGAATATGGAGCTGTTCAGAGTTCTTCGATTTTATTGTTGCTGATTTCAATTGGTCTCGTGGCAGTATAGGAGAAAGCAACTATCTGATGGGGTGTTTGCTTAGCTTGGTCTGGCTACAACTATGCCTCTTGAAGGTTCTAAATCTTTTCTAAATGTTTTCATTTATGCAGGTAATTCCAGATAGTTACAAGGATTCTCTCCATACCACTCAAATGGGAGAAGTAGAATTAAACAGGGTAGAGGTTTGTGAAGCTGGTTACAAAACGTCTCAAGATATGGCCTACATCGGGGGAAAAACAAATGGTATGGGCTGGCATTCATCTCCAAATGAAGAACATACCTTTAAAAAAACATCAACCCATACACAAACAATTAAGATGCCAGATGAAGGATGTATGGTTTACGGGTAAAGTTCTTACCTGATGCTTATACTTTATTAGAGATTTTGGAAGTAAATGTTAATTAGTATTACATTTCCTTGAAGATGTGCACATTACCGTCGAAGATGTCACATTAGAGCTCCTTGTTGCAATGAGATCTTTGATTGTCGTCACTGCCACAATGAGGAAAAGGTTTGTTCTTTTCATATGGTTTTAAGCGTAATTTTTCTCCAAGTTGCACAAATTTTACCCCTGGTTATGATTATCTTGTAACACCCCTAATTAATGGAAGTGCTGTAGAACCACTTATAATCTTTTTTGTTTATTATCAATGTTATGATTCTCCTAAAGCATCTTTCTTGTGATGCTCAGAACAATATTAATGTTGACCAAAAACATAGACATGACATGCCACGACACCAAGTCAGTCATGTAAGTTGTGCTTGTTCCTTTTTCTATATGTAGATGTGTCTTCATGACCGATATTCATTAATGCTAAAATGGAATATTTCTTTGGTTTCTCCAGGTTGTATGTTCAATCTGTGGCACAGAGCAAGAGGTGTGTTGATTTTTTGTATTGCTACTGTTTTGAGTTTTTGTTTTTGGTGATGAAACTTTGGGATTTAATGTCGTCAAGTAACTTGGAGTCATGACCAATATATAAGCTTATGTTCCTGAACTTTGATTCCCAGTACATTTCTTGTTCAAAAGATTACCGTTGAGGTTATGTGTTGTACAAGTCTAATGTCTATTGTTTTTCTGGACAGGCTTGGCAAGTCTGCATTAACTGTGGTGTTTGTATGGGGATGTACTACTGCAAAATTTGCAAGCTGTATGATGACGACGTATGTGGTTGGCTAGTTTCATTTCTTAATTTGTTTAGTTTTAACTAGGACGTCTATTTGAGGATCTGCCGCACATGCAATGTGATGCTATTTTCTGTTAGATGGAGTGTATTTTCTTATATTTTTGGTTATTTGGATCAATATAATAATTTAGTTTTTGTGGGTCAACTTTTTTGCAGACCTCAAAGCGACAGTTTCATTGTGATGGCTGTGGCATTTGCAGGTATGCTTATTGAAGCCCTGTTTTGTTCGTCTTGAAAATGATTGATGGTAAAACAAGGTTCCTAGAATGTACCTTTATTTGTGTCTATAGTAGGGTAACACTATTCTATCCTATTGTTAAGGAAAGTCCCATCTTTTCACAAAAATTGACACCAATTTGCTGTATAGCTATAAATGATAGAAAAGATGTGATCGTTTTATTAGGCAAGGATTGATAGTACACACATATGTCGTTGATTTCTTGTTTACCATTTTGAGTAGAAACTAAAGGATTTATCTCTTACTTCCAAATATGTTTATTCCCATCTTTCATTAACACATTACCTGGAATGTGTGAATGTTCTTTTGCAGAATTGGAGGGCGTGAGAATTTCTTCCACTGTGACAAGTGTGGTGAGTCATTTATGTTTTGTGTTCATTCCAAGTGTCTTTTGTTCCATTCTCTCCCTCCGTCTCACCCCTTTTTGGGTGAAAATTTTATGGGTTTTTTGACCAATCTAATCATGTGCTTATAAATTCCGACTAACATGGGATCTGTCCCTGCTATTTTGATGTTCTTTTGAAGGCTGCTGTTATTCGATTCTTCTCAAAAACAGCCACCCCTGTGTTGAGGGAGCCATGCATCATGATTGTCCGGTTTGTTTTGAGGTTGCAACTTAATACTCCTCTGTTGACGAATATTCCGTTTTATTGAACTAATTTAGTTTGTGACTAACCGTTGTTGTGATGGTGCTCTGTTAGTTTTTATTCGAGTCCAGACATGATGTAACAGTCATGCCATGTGGGCACACAATTCACAAGAACTGCTTAAAAGAGATGAGGGAACATTATCAGTAAGCACTCGTGTAACTATTACTATTTCTATCTACAGATATAATTTTGAGGGGATAAAGTTTCTATTTTGATTACTTATCTACAGATAGATATAATTTTGAGTGGATAAAGTTTCTATTTTGATTACTTAAATAGGTATGCTTGCCCTCTCTGTTCAAAGTCAGTCTGTGATATGTCTAAGGTGTGGGAAAAATTGGACGCGGAGATTGCAGCTCTACCAATGCCAGAATCTTACCAGAGTAAGATGGTATAAGATTATCTCCCTCTTTTAAAGGTATGTTCTTTGCTACAAGGATATGACATTCTTTTGCAGTTAAATCTGATGTGATTTTGTTACACAACCGTCTCAGGTTTGGATTCTTTGTAATGATTGCGGAAAGACAAGTGAAGTCCTATTCCATGTTGTGGCTCACAAGTGTTTGAATTGCAAGTCATACAACACTCGTCAAACTAGGGGCTGAGATGTGAGATAAAGTCTTCTGCAATGGGCTCACTACAAACGTGTAGACCATTGCAAGTCATACAAAACTCGTCAAACTGGGGGCTGAGGTGTGCAGTAAAATCTTCTTGCACTAGAAACGTGAAGTCCTTAGTGGAGCAATCATGAACTCAAGCAAGATATGCTTAGGCAAATAAATTGGATGGATGGATGGACTTGTGTTGTCATGAGCCAAGTGGCGCGTGTTTGGCAGCAAGAAGTCGGGGAAGTGTTTTTTTTTTTTTTTTTGGGTTTCCTTGGGGTGGGAGGCAAGTATTGCGTCAAGGTCAAAAGTTGTTTCGAATAATATATGCCTTTTGACTTTAAAGCTTTCTTCTGAACTCATTAGTGTTTTAGAGGAACTCATTAGTGTTTTAAGATTTGATTAATATAGGCTTAATATAGGATCAAACATTTTAATATGTTCAATTAAGGTCTAAAGATTGTCCATTTTGTTGAATGTTAGGTTATTTTAGACTAATGTTTTATGTGATATTTTTCTTACTGTTCCCTTTTATGTGATGCTAAATGTTTAGGAAGATTGTTCCAGTCTTACAAAATACTTACCAGGATCAATTCCGTCAGCATTTGGGGCTTCCAGTATAGGAGCCAGTATTGTGACATTCCTAATAGTAATATTCTTGCAATCATATGGGTGAAGTGTCCAAAATGGAGAATAACGTAATGTTGTATTGGAAATAAGGATGTCACTAGAACACATTATCTGTACAAGAGGACCCTTGGTATGGCTAACAAACTTTTGGCGATACTTCTTCCACCATGTTTGACCCTGTCCATTTATGGTACCATTGTGACTTCTTGAGGGGAAATGAGAATAGACTCAGATCCGTTAAGTACTTAAGCCATTTAATAGTTAAAGTTTAGTAAAACTTTATTATCATAAGGACATTAAAATTGACGTCTTCTTTCCCAAAATTATAATTAAACAAAGAGGAAAAATTGGCGTGCTATAAATTTGAACGGCTAGAACAAGTACATCAGCGGCAATGGCTAGTAGGTCTCAACAATTGGTGTCACATGAGAGAGCTATTTGCAGTTTCCTTCTATTAGCAAGTTAACATTTCACATTCTTCTGTTTGATTTGAACCACTTCTCTTATCTACTTAGGAACATATTCTGAACCGTCTTCATGATTTCTCGCTTAATTTCTACATCTCTAATCTTTATGCATTGTTTCCACCAAATATGAAGGGTAAATAGGAGGTCTAGAATATAATTTTCAGACTCATGTAAGTAATAGTTAGGCCATAAACTAGGTCAAAAGCATTTGTTTGGACTAGGACCAACTTAAGACCAATACTATTCCCAAGTTTATTGATATCAAAATAATCACCTTCCAAGAAACCAATAAAATTAGTACATCGTACCATTCATTTTCTTACTTGAAGAGTTTCCAAACGTGCTTAGTGACCTATTATTACAACATCTTTGAGATTTTGGGCATGGATTAAACTACCATATTGGATGTTCTCTTCCATATCCATCAGTAAAAGATGAAAATTTCCAGTAAACCCTTCATTACAACCAAGAAAGCAACAAAGTAAATCCTCTAATCAACCTCATTATCTTAACTACTACTCAGTCTCAAGTACTCCTAGTTGGTGTCTTCCAAAATGTAATACAAATTGCAGAAGGAGAAATAGCCTTTGGGAAGAGCACAGACTAATTTGAAGAAGAAGAGAGAAGAGAGAAGAGAGAAAAGACAAGGATTTAAGTTTAAAAAAAATGAGAATAGTGAGAAAGATAAAAGCCAATTTGTTAAATAATAAAAAAAAAGAAATTAGATAATTTAAAAATTCACAAATTCACAAATTCAATATCAGTCATGATGAAAATGTCATATAGGACACCTCATTCAGACTTAACGGTGCATGTATGATACTGTCAGATTTGCGTCCAAAATAGTCTAACATTAAGCAGAATCGGTGACATTTTGATCTTTGTTGAGCATATTAAAATGTTTGGCTCCAAATTGATTAAATTTGAAAACGTTTGGCCCAAAATTGGGCATTTAGTCTCTAGTTTGATATGATTTGACTAAAAATGGAATGATAATGCTTCAAACTTTATTTAATTTAATCATAAATTTTCAGGGCATATTAAACATGTGTCATTTGAATTATAAAAGCTATTAGACTTGTTTTTAATCAGGATATGTTAGAATTCATAAAATAATTAAAGATAAATAGAGATAGTTTATCCTTTTTCTATACCAATTTAAAGACTAAATAAAAAAATCTATCAAATACAAATATGATTATGCTTAAAAATTAAAGATTTTTTAAGAAAAATTTTATCTTTTAATTTATCATTATTTGTTATAATATGAATGACTTTTTGAAAGAGTAACACTTGTCAAATATACTAAAAATAAAATTTAATTTTGTACAAGGATTGTATTTACAAACAATATATGTCTAATTTCTGTAATAAATAAATAGGAGGGTTTAGTTGAATTTGATTAACAACTATTAAGGGTAAATCAAATCAAATAATACAAAAGTGATAAAATTAATCACTTCGTGGCTCAATCTCAACCTGCAATAAAATTAATCACTTCGTGGCTCAATCTTAACCTGCAAACAAATGTACACAATTAATCGTTATGTTTTATCTCTTCTTGAAATTATCGGTCTTCACAATTTGCAAACAAATGCACATAATTATCACTGCAATTTCTATGGTAAATTAATTGTACGATAATATTGGTCTCTTTTATAAGACACAAGTTTAAAGAAGCATAGATAAAGCAAGGTATAACATTGATTGATGCTCCTAAATCTAGCATAACTCCTTTAATTACAATGTTATCAATCTTACAGAGAATGATAAATATACTTGGATCTCTATGTTTTGGAGGCATTTTCTTTTTTAAAATTGCAGAAACACTGTCACCTATCATAACCTTCTTATCACCTCTTAGCTTTCTCTTATATATTCACAATTCCTTAAGGAATTTTGCATACCTAAGCACCTGTTTGATTGCTTCTAGCAAAGGTATATTTACTTCTATCTTTCAAAAAGTCTCCAATATTTCTCCTTTTTCCTCTTTATTCGATTTCACTAACTTACTAGGAAAAAGGCGGAGGGTTAGGCTTAACCATATTAGGATATTCAGAATTTACCTTTGAGCTAGACGAGGGATTTCCTTCTTCTCCTAACTCCTTCTCAATCTCATCTTTATTGGCTATGCTTGATAGGGTCCTCCAGCTCCCTTTCACTCCTCAAAGTCATCACGTTAACATTCTTTGAATTTATCTAGGGTTGAGATGACAATTTTCTAAGAAGTTAATAGTTATTGCCATCTGACCTATTCGATTATTCAAATTCTAGATGCTAGACTTTGTATCTTGAAATTTATGTCTTGCCTCTTCTTGATATTGTTTTAGATCTTGCTAAATTGTGGACTTAATTATATCTTCCAAAGATATACCTAAGTTGGAAGAAGAGGCTTGTGGCCTAGGTTGGAATTGATGCGCTCCCTGTGGCCTAGCGAAGTAGTTCTATTGCATATTCTCTCAATAACTCAAGTTTTAATGATCTCTCCAACCTGGGTTATAGGTATGGAAAATATGGGTTATATTGATGAAAAAATTTCCCCTGCAACATTTAAATATTCCATGTTTCCATCTTGCAAGGTTGGACACCCATCTTTTGGGTGGTTCAAATTTGCACATATACCGCAAGCTTTTACTTGTACCTGCTCGACAACAATTTGTCTAACAAAAGATGTTAACTCATTTAAATGATATTCTATGGATGAACTGTTTGCCTTATTTACCCTATAAATATGATTGTGCATACAAACATCAACAATAACACAATTCTAAACATATACACATGAAAAATCATCTGAGAAACATATAAAAACACACTTAAACATCTAGCAAAACATCCCTAATCAGCATCCCCACACTTAAACCTTTACTTGTCCTCAAGAAAAACTAAAAACTAGAAACATAAAGAACACATGAATACATAAACATGCAATCATGCAACAATATAATAATGCTACAATCGCATCAAATCATATGGAATAAACTTAACCTTAAGCATCAATTACTCAAAATGTGCCAACATACTAACTTAATCCTTTTATGTTTAAGTTCGTTGATTTGAATATACATATCAATCAAAATAATAACAATATACCTATGAAACTTGTAAGCATGTATTTATTATTATTAATTAATTAAAAGGCAAATTATCACTAAATAACCTTTCATGAAAATTCTTTGCTATTTTTAAAAGATCGGTAGGTTTATTTTATTGTAACACCATTTTTTTAAGATTTTCTTTAACATTACCTAGTCTTTTGACACGAAGGAAAATATCTTGTTATGAATGTCCCCCTAGTTATTCAACTAGATCAAGTTTTTTGTTTAGCCTGGTTGGAGTGTGATGCTAACTTTATGACGCGAAGGCAAATATTTTGTGATGAATGCCCCCGATTACTCAGTTGTATCATAACTCGTGATTAGCTACTAGTTATGTTCTTAACCCAATTTTCTTAAAAAGGGTCAGTGGAATAGTTTTTTATTTAACATAATTTTCTTTAATTTAGCCTACCTCATTTATTTTTGGTCAATCGTTTTCATGAAAGGGTGCTAATGATGCTAACCAATTCAATTGACTATAATTATAAATGTATACAAACAACATTCATAAAGTGAAGGAATAGGTATTATATCCTAATTAACATACATATTCATCCCTAAGACACTTAAAACATAAAATTCATAAGTTACTATTCATTTACAATTTAAATGACCATGTTCAAAGTTAAACTAATTCCATTCAATTTTTGCCATTGACAAATGCACACATCACAATGCCATCCTAACCAAAAACTATAAAATTATAAAATTCACGCACACAATTGATGAAATTTGGAGACACTCTATGTCATAAAATTCTAAAAATTCATTTCCTACAAAATAAACATAAAAATAAAAATAACAAAGAACTAATAAAATAAACTTATCATAAAAATAATAAAATAATAAAAGTAAAAAAAATATGTCAATTCTTGGTTTGCCTTCTAAGTAGCTCTTCTTTCACATTATTAGCTTGATGTACTATGCTTTTACCACTTAACCTGGGTCTAAAAAAAGTGGTTTGCCACCACCTTTTCTCCATATGATAATTTAGTAGCCTGTAAATAAGCTACATGTTGCAATATATTAAGAAGGACATAATTAATAAAATTAAGAAAACCATGTAAGTTCAATAATGCCCTTTTTGGTAACAAAACGTTAATAAAATAGGAAATTATGAAACTTCTTGAATCATCTATTGAATCCAATAGTTTATCCTGTAAGAAGGTGATTTGCTTTTCTTCATCCATAGTCACCCTCGTTCCCTCTTCTGCTTCCGCATCTGGAAAAGAGACTTCCTTATATTGTTGATGCTCTATGTCTGCTATCATATGTTTTTTTTTTGGGTAAATAACTGTTGTCATATGTTCCTCTTCCTCTTCGTCATCCTTTGAAGATTCAACTATATCAATTCTCATGAACGAGCTGCCCTCCTTCAGACTCTTTAATACCTTATTCATATTGAATTCTACTTGTTCATCATCAATCCAAAGGATAAGGTTGACTTCATGGACATCTACCAAAGCTCTTCCAATGCTTAAAAAGACTTTACCAAAAATTAGTGGATAGTTTAGATTTTCTTTCAAGTCCTGCACAATCAAATCTACAAGAATTATAAACTTGTCCACTTTTATAGACATATCCTCCATCATGCCAAACGGTTTCTTTATTTATTGGTTTGTCAATAGAATAATCACAAAAATTGGCTTCACATCGCCTAGTCCCAATTTCTTGAAAATTGTTAAAGGCATAAGATTAACACTTATACCTAGGTCACGTAAGCATTTAGAAAATTTTAAATTACCAACTACACAGGTTATAATAAAACTCTCTGGATCTATCAACTATGAGGGCATATGGTTTATAATTATAGAGTTGCAACTTTCCTTCATAGAGACAATTTGATTATCATCCCAAGTTCACTTGTTTGAGAAGATGTCTATAAGAAATTTCGCCTACTGAGATATGCTTTCCAAAGCTTTCAAAAAGGTTAAGATAATTTGCAATTTCTTCAATTTTTCTACGAACTTTGCAAATTGTATATCCAATTTATTCTTCTGAAATCTTTATAGGAATGGTATTTTTGGTGGATATGATGACGGAGGAACATAAGAAGGATCTTCATCCATTTTCTTCTTCTCTTGGTCTTCTACAAAGTGGGTTCAGCTTGTTGTTACTCTAGTTCTTCTAGCTCTTTCCCAGTTTTAAGTGTGATAGCCTTAAATTTCTTCCTTGGATTTGCTTCCATATTGCTTGGAAGGCTTCCCACACTTCTCGTACATAATTTATTGGCTAACTAGCCTACTTAAACATCTAGATTGTGAATAGAAGAGGCATGATTGTTCACTTCTCAAATTTCCCTTCTAAACTTATAAGCTTAGAATTCAACGTGCTCTTAACTTGTCAATCTTTGATTCCCATGAACTGGACTCATCTTGCTGAAATCCCAGTAGAACTTGATTTCTCAATTGAGTTTTTGTAGTATTAGACCAAAAGAAATTCGGGTAGTTTTGCCACCCAGTATTGTATAAGTTTGAATAAGGATTGTTACCTCCCTAATCATATTGTGCTCCCATAAAGTTGGATTACTACATTTTTTTCACTAGGAAACAATCGGCTGTGATATAGCTCTCTTGTCCACATAGCTCGCAACCATGCTAAATTGCTTTAAGTTGAGAGAAAGAGGTTATTGTTAGGTTGTTTAATTGTCGGGTTAGGTTGGTGATCTCAGCCTATAACATTATCACTAAATCTACATCAGTCATTCCTTTTGTATCCCTTGATAATTGACATTGAATACTGGCCTCATGAAGTCTATAAGGGTCTTTTGATGTTCTCTTTGATGTAATTCCTCTATCATCTTTCTTTCTATCACTTCTTAGCGTTTAACTATTTGGATTTCTCATTCTTGCTTTATACTGTCTAAAGTTGTTGTATCTTCGACTTCCTTTGCATAATTTATTTATTTATTTATTTATTATATTTTATATTTTTCTTCAAGCACCTGTACTCACACAAGAAAAGTATTAAATCCTTAAATTAAAGGAATTCAAATCGTCCTAATGCTATAAAATCTCCAACAATGGTGTCAAAAACTTGTTGAGTAAGTTTTATATGTATTACAACTCTCAATACCCATAAATATACAGATCGTATCTTTTATCACTAAGGTTACTATTTTCACAAGGACTACAAACACCTAAACAATTTGAATAAGAAATTTGTATAAGGTATTAAGAATTGAATTAAAATAAATAACTGAAACTAAAATAAATAAAACAAAACAAGTAAATAATAAATAGTTAACAATGATGATATTTGAATTTACTATAATATATGATGGTAAGATCTTTATGAGAAAGTGTTTCCATATTTACATAACTTGTTTTACTAGAACTACCTTATATGTGTGTGTTTTACCTATGTCATTCACCCCTTTTTTAATAAGTAAAATTTATTTATTCTTTGTTATGCAAGTTGTCACTTATTGCTTTTTAACTTATGTAGGTTTTATATGCTATAATTTATTCTTAGTTCATAGCTTGTCTGTTTTTAACCTAGTGAACTTTTTAATTAATTATTTTTTGACACTTTAACTTTTGTTTAAAATGTTATTTACGGATCATTAACTTAGCAACCTTTCTCTCTATATTTCTTTATATTTCTATCAAGGTTATCATTGGTTGAATTTTCAACCTAATGAGTTTTCCTACGCTTTTGATTGTGAATTTAATTTATTTGATTTTTCCTTTTTTTCTAGGTTGTCGCTTTTCAACTTTTAATTTCAAAAGGAAAATTTTCTCCCTTCTCTGTTTTTTTGTTTTTCTTTATTTTTTTTAAAACAAATATACCATTATTATTAATGATTTATTCTTGGTGATACATGAAAGTTATAGTTGATTTTGAGATGAATTAATTCAAGAGTCCAATTAAGTTAAGGTATTTATAAAGAAGTAAATTGACCAAAGTAAAGAATAATATTCAACTTAACTGAGTGCTCAAAGCAAATTTATGACCTTCAAGATGATCAGAGTAAAAAAAAATGGTCAATTGAACAAGAATTAAGGAAGAGCCTTGTATTCAGTTAATGTAATTTCCTTATCCCATTTAACTTGTTTATTGCAATTCAAAGTTGCAAGATTTCGTAATTAGAGCTTAATGCATATATTTTCTAAAATTTAAGAGAAATTTTAATTTAAACTTTGATAAAAAGTCTCTCGATTTTCAATATGTTCTTTTTTAAAAAAATTTACAAATGTGTTTGAGTCATTTTTTAAAAAGTTTGAAAAGTTTTTGAAAATTTCATTATCAAAAATTGTGAGTAGTCCAAATATTAAATTAGGTAGACAGCATAATGGATCTATAAGTTAAAAGTTACTTTGGAAGAGAATTAAGCCCATGCATAGGGCACTAGGTCACCCTAACTCTTGTATTTTTGGTTAATGTTGATATTCTAAATCTTATGGCTGAATCATGTTCCCATTTGTCCTTCTAAAAAAGAAAACTTCAATTAATCGATATGAGACATTAGTCAACGGAACTGATCATTAAGTCTAACTTATGTCACTAAAACTCAGGTCCGGCCTTGAACAAGGACAAAAAGAATGCCTTCTTAAGGCCTATTTTTGACCTGCCCTTATTTTGCCTAATTTTATTTTTTACGAGAGACAACTATTAACATTCATAAAGAATAAAAGGAGGCAAAATATAACTCTTTTTTTTGGTTTTGTCTAAGGCCATAAAACGTTAAGAACAGCCTAAAACTATTAACCACATTGACAAATTTGTAAATTATAACTAATAAATTTCAAGATTGAGTATAGATACTCCACAGCACTGTAATTAAGAATTCACAAGAAGCACCCAACACAACTTCAACTTTTTTTTCTTTAGCGTGCCAAGTTAAATAGATTTTACACTTTAATTAAATAACTTCTTACATCCAGCACATCTTCCGTGAGGGAACCAGTGCGTAGATTATATTACTCGTCTCATTAACTAATCAAGTTTGGGCCTTCATGTCTTACAGGAGCCCCCTTTTGATATCCAAAAGCTTCTCCGCAGAGATGCCCACGGCGCGGTGTTTCTGCGCGCTTTGCATTAATTTTGTACTTTTCCTCTTGTAAAAAAAAAAAAATTCGTACGTGACGTGAGACGTCTAAGGAAACTTTTACTTCCTTATCAACTTCAGTCCAGCGTGTCTCCGAGAGAAAATGATTAACAACCTGTGGGAGAGAAGGGTGAAAGTGTAAGATCTATTTTTAAAATGTTCAACATCGTGTAGTTTTTATTAATTAGATGATAGAATGGCCAGTTGTGATACAGTTGAACTGACTTTGGTACAATAGATGAAAGATGCCTATCTATCATGCTTTTAGAGGCAAAAGAAGTATAGACTTTTGGAGGAAGCTGTCCCTGCGGCCGACCAGATCAAAACTACAATTAGATATTATCTTCGCAGATGAATCAACATCAATTTCGACAAGTGATGGATATGCCAAGTCCACAAAGTGTGGGGAGTCATGGCCAAAAGCTATATAAGCTTACTAAGACAGCACATGCAAGACACTAATACAGGAAATTTTAGATTAGCAATTATATATTGATCCAAATGCTTGCATCCTTATACAACTAAGTCGTTGCCGCGATCACATTGAAAAAGGGGGAAAAGAATTTATAATGGACAGCCACAAAAATCAGCCAACCACTTGTACATGAATGCCAATAGAAGTCTAAATTATTGAACCAAAAACGATCCAAATCAGACCCCATTACCCATGACCATAGACAGCAAAGGGAACAATGTACAAAACGATCATCCATGGCTGCTAACTTATCCATATAGACAGCTCTTTGGGGACAGATGATCATGCATCTACCTTTGCAACTTCTTTTAAGGAATCATGAGCATGGTGGCTATTTCTAAGTAATCAACTTTATTCACGGGGCATCAAAGATGCGAGCTTCAGATAGTTCCTCCCCGTATTCTAAGTTACGATATGCATCAGAAGCCTTGTCGTTGGTGTCCTCCACTTCTTCATCAACCATAATCTCTTGCATACGACAATTTAAGCTGCAAAATGCTTTGTCACCTCTGCATGAATCAAAACAAAGACGATATGAATACAAACATCCTCTATATAGCAATATCAATATGTTGGTCTTTGGACATACCCATATATGTATATATCTTTTCCATCTTCCAATTTCTTGTTGCAATAATAACAGAAGCTCAAGAAATGATTTAAACCATACGGACTCAGATTCATAAAACCAGTATCCGCTTGGGACACCCCAATTTCCTTTTCTTCTTTCTTGCCAAAATTGCTCAAGTCATCACACTGGCATTCCACGATGCAGTCACCAAAAATATGAGTCTTTTTAGGGTTAGGACCATGCAAAATCACACATGTGTATTCTTCAGAAAGCTCAATCTCACTTGCAGAAAAGGATCCAGTCAATCCATCAACAGAGCCATTTGACACTGGGGCTGAAATCATGTTTGTGCTTGAAATGTAGTTTGAGTTTGTACTTCCTCGAAAAGATTGACCAGGAGAATTGATCAGGGTGGATACACTATTTGGAGAAACATTATTAGAACTCCCTTGGCAATTCCGGTCAGCCAAACGGGACAACCTTAACCTTGAAAATGACCGGCAGGAGTCCAATGAACAAGACCGGATTTTCCCAAAGGAATCTGGTTCTGATGGGGTTTCTCCAATTTCAAAAATGACATAAGAATTGCCCTTTTGAATAGGAGATATGGTGTGCTGCCGATGGAAATTTGCAAAGTTCTTGGGCAAAGACTTGGGTGCCTCAAAAGAATTACTAGGAGGTTGAAAAGTTGGGTTTTTAACTCTCACTTGTGGTCCGAAAAGAATGCTTTTGCTATCCGACGATCGGAGAACTTTGGTGGATCCTGAAGGATCATTTTCAAGAGAATCTACAATGCTTAACCCGACCTTACTACAGTCCCAGCACTTCTGCTGCCCAACACAGGGTGCCCTTGGGGATCTAGGGGTCTTTCCTAGACTTGAAAACGCCCTAAAATCTAGAGGAGAAGTCGGGCTGCTAACAGAATCACAATCTGATAAAGCCTTGGGACTAAAGCCAACAAACAAGCCAGGTAAAAGGGAACTAGCTTTGTGGCTCTGCCCAGTCCAAATAGATTGAAAATAGGAATCAGATTCAGACTCAGACAAGTTAAATTGACCCATTTTTGGATCCTTCTTAATTGATCCGCTCCTCTTTCTCAACATTACACGCAATGCCCTTCCTATCCCTGCATCAAGTATCAACATATTTTCCATAAAACATCAAGAACCATGTTAAGGCATCACTTTAGTCATAACAGGGTTATATTAGGTCATGAACAGATGAGGAACCAATCATCAAGCTGCATCCGGGTTAAAAAAATAGGGAAGCGCCATCACAAGGTTCAGATTAAGCAAGAGAAAAGATTTGATGGACCATGCAATTGAATGAAGGCCAAAATAAAGGTGTTGTCTAGTGATTCATACCCCGCAGAGTCCAAAGCACCCACATCATAAGTCATATTGAGAAACAAAAAAGAAGATGTAGAAAGGAGTGACAAAATCAGTTGCAGATAGCAGCGAAGATATCCAAATGTCTCCAATCTTTGACAACAAAGAAAAAGGAAAGATCAGTGAAACTAAGTAAAGCCAAATGCAGTCGTGTAAAAATTTTCCAACTTGAACACTGAAAAACAAAGACCCATGAAAAGGTTAAAAAGGAGAGATCCAGGTAAGAAAATCTTAGAGAGAAAAAAAGCTCAACAATGGTAACTGATGATCAAATCAATAAACCACAAAACCACGAGAGAAATATACCGCAAAACAAGTAATAACCGAATGAGATGAAAAAAAAATCGAGGGAGAAACAAGCTGAGACTGCGATCAGAGAAGTGACGAGAAGAGAAAGAAAAGGCGTTTTACCTGGGGTACGGTCTGCTCCTTATTGCTTGCAAGAGAAACAAAACCCAAATGCAGCTAAAGAAAAGAGAGAATTTTGATGGGGTCTTGGACTTGTTTGTTCGAGGTCTTTAGTCTCTTTATGTGCTCGTGTTGAAACTTGAAACTTGGTCACCACGACTTGTGTCACTCGCACATTATTTCTCCCCACTCTCAAAATCAGGAAAGCAGTGAGCTTCTCCAATACTCCATTTCCTCTCTCTCCACACCAGCTCTACGTTTGCAAGTATTGTCCTGACCCACATATTATTCTCTTCCGAGTCTACCTTCTCCATTGTTTTTTTTTTCATAACTTGTATATAAATATATAATCTTTCTTTCAACAGAAAACGAATATCTCTTTTAGATACGAAAGCAAGTAGCTTTTAGTGTTCTTCATTTATTTTTAATGAACTTTTGTTCGTATAAGAACTACAAATTGATATATTTAGTTAAAGGATCGCTGAATTGAAGCGGTTTAGTTTAGTCCAATTGATAAAGACGTATTATATGATATGATATGTTGTTGAAATTCTGACAAAAGGTGTAAATATAATAAGAAGAAAAGGGAAAACAATGACGGTGAAGTCAGCTCAGTTACTATCTTACCCTTTGTCATTCGTAAAGATGACCATAACACGACAAAGCTTGCCTCTCAAGTGAGTTTTTATTGAAACTGACAAACGGTAACGTCTCTTAACCAGGGTTAGTGGCTGAACTAGCGAGGCCTGAGTTTTACACGAAGTTACTCGTTCGCCCTTAGCGTAGTTAATGTCTTTCGTGGTAATTACTGGTGAGACTGAAAATGCAGCAAAGGACAAACTTACATGTATGGAATATGGATACTTTTTTCTTTTCTTGATAAATTTATTAACAAGGGACATTAGACAGACAATTAGCAAGGCATTAAGCTGTACAATCTTACTATTGTGCGAAAACGTGAATAAATTTAGAGTGAAAATAAAATAACAATAAGAATACCAAAATTTTTATACTAGTTCGGCAATACCTACGTCCAGTTTAGAGACGATTGAGTATTTTATTATAATCAATTAGAGCATACAATAGTGTTTATCACTTAATTTTTCAAAAGACCCAAGGTAACCCAAACTCATACATACATACATACATATATATATACATACATACATACATATATATATATATACATACATACATATATATATACATACATACATATATATATATATATATATATTTCTCTCCCTCTCACCATTTTTCTTTCTCTTTTTCTATCCGAATTTTTGCACTCTCACTTTTGAAAAAAAAAATTGTCTTCTCTCACACTAACAACTTCTGCTCTCTTCCCCAACTCTCTTTTCTTTTGTTATTGTTCCTCCAATTTATACAGAATTCAATGGGTGTGAACAATGAGTATAAAAACTAATTGTACTGCCGAAATCCACCGGAAAAACTAAGCTACCATTGTTGAGTCAATAATTACCGAAAGGAAGCTTCAATTTCTAACTTTGAGAAGCTTCAATTTCTAACTTTGCAAGCTCTCATTTCTGACTTTCTTTAAGCCGACACTCAACAATGACCAAGTATATCTAATTATCTATATCACATCAAATAAACATCATCCATAAGCTTTTCATTTTTTAGCTAATCTTGGATTGGAAATTCACGTGCTTGTAAAATCTCTCTCATTAACTCAGTTAATAGCAGCATTGAACCATCTTTCTCTCCAAATTTACACTTGATAAGTGAAATTAACATTTTTAAAAAGCTTTTAACGAAAGAGGTCGTCATTTCTATGAAATTACGATGAATAAATGAAACTATTTAATTTAATTCATAATTTTCGTCCTCTGTCATAATATCCATTTTAGAAAAACAAATAAATTAAAATGAATAGATAGGATGATTTAGATTTACTTGAACAATTATGGAACAATAAGTTTTTTAATGTTTGAATAATGCACATGCTCTATCTTGTGAGAAGACAACAAGGAAGATAATCCTATATTTCATCCTTAAATTTGACATCAATCCTTTTAAGCTCTGGTACGTTTCACTCAAAGGGTAATCACAAATTAGCCCAAACGTCACATTGCCTTCAAACCAAGAAAATAATCAAGAAAACTATCTTTTACCATTCAAAGTAACATACTCATACTCGTACCCTTTTTTTAAACGCGTGAAATCCTCTATTCTACTACATTAGTTCTTCAATCTATTTTATTAAATTTTATCCATGTATTTATGCAAGTAAAATTTAATAAAATATAATAAAAATACCATAATCAGAGCAGAGTATTTGTCCTGTTTGAGCAATATTTTTGAAAGGCAAACTGATGTCCTTTTCACATCGTTTCTATCAACTAATAATATCTTATAAGGTTTAGTTTTACCTAATGCATCGAACGCTTTGTTTTATTGTTCTTAACCGCAAGTTGATATATGTTGCTGTTCCTTCATATTATGTCAAGCTAGTTCAAAGAAAATGTAATGACGATATAATTCATTTGCTGTTTTTCCAGTCCAAGAAACCTTGCGCCTCTACAACAAATATTAATAATAATCGCAAAATAATCCATATAATATAATAATCATTGTAGTGCAAGAAATGGCTACAAAGTAGGATTGAGAGGCATCTAATATTTGAAATATGTATTTAATTAGAACTTGCAAATTTCATATATTCAATTATTATCATATTTAGATCCTATAAATTGCATATATCAAACTTATAGTTATTAATTAAACGAGTATATTATTAGTTTAATGTTTTTATAAACTAATAAAATAGTTTTAAAAAAGCATACGTTTAATCATATTCGATGTGCTATGAATTTAAATCCGATTTGATTTTCTGAAAAGTTCTTATACAAAACCTAGCGCATGCAATAAGCCATCAATCGAACTAAAACCTATCACCTAACAAAACCATCTTTACGACAGCTGGTAGTGGAGGGATTCTTGCTTTTCTAATGCCTGGCTAGAGTTGTTGGTTGTGTGATTGGGTGTTTGGCTTGAAGATGACAGGCAAAAGATATCTAGAGAATTGGTTTAGAGATTGTTCCAAGTTTTTTGGCTAGTGACGTGATGGTGGTGAGACTAGCGCAGCGGTGGGAGAAGACTGGCGCATGTTTGGGTGGATTCGGTATTATTGTTGTCAAGTTCCGTGCCTTCCGTCAATGACTCGTTTCCATGACTGTTGAGGATGAAGTTGTGTGAGGCAGTGACGACTGGCAGCGTTGGGCCGTTGGCAGAAGCCTATTATTGAGGAAGTAGACATGTTAGCGGCAGACATATGATGAAGGTGCAAGCTAGTGATCATGGCACTGAGCATATCGGCAGCAGGGAGCTGTACTTGCGGTTGGGTTGGGAGGCAACTCATCTTACGGCTTGAGAAAGTTCTGAGAGTCGGTGGTTTTGCGCAAGAAGAGGTAGCATGGGCCTTCGATAGAAACAGAAGCTACTAGTGACTAACGGCACCAGAGACCCGAAGCAAGGATAGCGGCGGCAAGTGAATAGTGGGTAGGGTTTACGGGATTTTATGATTTCTTTAAAGAAAAAGGGTGGTGTTTTGACGTAAGGATTAATTAATCTAGGTTAGGAAGACCTTATTTTAACTTAGAATAAGGATTATTTAGGTATGGTAATAAGATTAGGGTTAATTACTAAAAAAAGCCTAAATTTTTGTCAATTTTGCAATTACAACCCTACAAATTAATCCAAATTTATGAATATCCTACAAATAAAAACGAATTTGTTCTTACTTAATTTTTAAATCATCCCCAAAAAATCTAGCTGATAATAAAGAAAACAACAAATTAATCCAAGTTAAATTCAACTATTCCCCAGTTGACTTCAATTTTTACTAAGAAAGACACAAAGCTCTGCACTTGAATCTTCTCATTTTCCATAAGCAATAGGATTTATTTCTAAGCAGGTAACAAGGTAGAGACAACAAATCATAAACTAATGAGATAAATAACCCAGGCCAAGATAGCATAACAACAAACAAGAAAGAAAGAAAATTATTGAGCCTAGCTTCGACTTCGTCCAATGAAGAAAGGGTTTTGGATCATTGTTCGGATTTTGACTTGTTGCTTGCCTCCTAGTAGTTGTCTTCTTCTTCTTCTTCTCTAGTTCCATTGTTCATGCTCTGAGTCGAAGTCCAATAGCTCCAGATCTTCGTGACTGTGAGCGCCTCCCATTTTCCCCTTCTCTTATTCTAGTCTCTGCTTCATGGGACTCTGGAGAAAGTAAGATTTGAGAAGCGAGAAAAGATCTGATCGAAGAACGCCAAAGTTCAAAATTTGAAAATTGGAGCTCTTTGGGTTATTTTATGTCCATTTTGGTTCTTTTCTTCTTCAAGGTTTGGAGTGAAACGAAGGAACCTTAAGCCTTTGTTTAGATTCTTGCTCAAAAGAAAGGAAAAGAAATATTAAAGAAAAAAGAGGAGAAAAGATCGGAAGAAAAATGAGATTTCCTTTCTTTTGTTTGTTTTCCTAATTTATCAAAAGAGAGAATTGAAACTTATAAATCTTTATGACCTTGATATGAAAAATAACAGAGTAGTTGTTAGTGAGAGAACAACTATTTCTCACTTAATCAATCGTTATTTCTAACTAAGCTCGTAAAGGAGCTTAAATAATGTTTTGTACAAAAAAGAAACT
>JAOSBP010000008.1:18371044-18388636 GCA_027563825.1 Erythroxylum mucronatum
GAAAATAAATAAATTAACCTAAAAATGCTACTAAAATGAATGAACGAATATGCAAAATAAATGCAAATATGACCTAACCTTATCTCTCCCACCATGTTAACTTTCTTGATTGATCCATCTGGTAGGCTAACTGTAGATGCCCTTTTCACCGGACCTAGCTTATTAAACAAACACACATTGCCTGAAATATGAATGCTAGCCCCAGTATCCACTATCCAACACGAGTTCTGTATTCCTTGATTGCCTATTTTCTTTTCAAGAGCAGAAATATTACCTGAAAATTCTGCACCAAAGTTTACTTTTTCCATGGTTGATACTTGTGTTTGTTCCTTCATCAGTTTTGACAGTTCCTGTTGAATAATCGTCCTCATGCTCAATCCTCCAGTATCATCATCACTGTCCTCCAACGGCGTCTCTGCCAAGTTAACCTTGCCTACCTTTCCACCAGATTTCTTTTGTTGATTTTTAAGATCAACATACCAGTCAGGATAGCCATGTATCTTAAAACAAGTATCCCGAGTATGGCCATCCATTTTGCAAAATGAACATTTTTTATCCTCTTTTTAAGCTTTCCAATCCTTCTTCTTGCCATTTCCTTTTCCCGAATTAGAATTCTTTTGTTGCCCTGAGCCAACCATAAGTGCATTCCCTTCTGTAGTCTCCCCAAAAGAATCCAAAACCTGCTTTTGTCTCTCCACATTCATCAACATAGAGTATACTTTGTCAATATTGGGATAAGACTCCATCATAAGAATCTGGTTCTTGACATGGCTATACGAGTCATTCAATCCTATCAAGAACTGAATAATCTTTGCATTATCATTGAGTTTCATGATCTTACCAGAAACATCACAAGTGCAACAGCCACAGATACATTGTGGAACAGGTACAATACACTGCAATTCGTCCCACAGTTTGCATAGTTTTGTGAAATACATGGAAAGACTGGAGTTACCTTGTGATATACTACCAATTTCGCGTCGGATTTGATATTCTTGAGGGCCTGTAGAATCACCAAAACAATTCGCGAGCTTATCCCATAGATCCTTGGCAGAGGACATGTAAAGAAATGCGTCATGCAAATCTTTAGTCAGCGAGTTTAGAATCCAAGATTCCACCATAGCATGGGCACTCATAATCTCCTCGTAATTTGCCGCATCCTCAGCTGGAATCTGAATCTTGCCAGTGATATAGCAGAGTTTATGTTTAGCTGCTAAAGCTTTCTTCATAGATGTACTCCATGTTCAATAGTTGAGTCCATTCAAGGGCGTAGTGACGAGACTAGCATCAGGATTATCAGTATCTTTCTTTGTTGTCATCTCCACACTTGCATGTATGAAAACCGCTCTCCGATCAAGGTTCCGACGTCTTGGATCTACGTTTCGTGACGGTTACTACCGTGTCTCTGATACCATATGAAGAATAACAGAGTAGTTGTTAGTGAGTGAACAACTGTTTCTCACTTAATCAATCGTTATTTCTAACTAAGCTTGTAAAGGAGCTTAAATAATGTTTTGTACAAAAAAGAAACTAAACATCTACGGTAACTACGACAGTAACTACAGAATATCTACGGTAACTATAGAATATGAGAGAACAAGTAAACGTTACACTTGATTATAGAATTTGTTTATCTTTTATTAAATAAGGATACAATGGTAATTTACTTATCTTATCTTGCTTTGTCTTGAATTTTTCCTCCTTTCCCACCAATTTGGTGGGAAATATATTTGGTCCAAATTTCTCTCATATTCCTCTCAATTCTCTCATTTTCCCTTTGCTTATTTTTGTCCAAACAATAGAAACTAAGAGAAATATAATTCTCTTCCTTTCTTTTCTCTTACTTCCCTTCTATCCAAACAAAAGAATAACTTCGTAACATAAGTCATGGAAGTATGCAATCATAATGGTAGATATGCTTACAAGGCATTTCTCTTGCCTTAGGTGATAATTCAAAAGCCTCTTTACACACCGCGCAATGAGATTCAGTCGATGTGTGCTTCTCGCTTATGAGAATCAGCTAGGCTGAGAATGATTTCGTGCATTGGGAGGAGGAAGGATTGATGGATGATATTTTCTCTTGTTGAAATGACGTAGTCTCGGTTTTATAAATGAAACAAAATCGTTTTAATAATTAGGCTTATTTCAATTAATTACACTGACGTGTTTGATTAATGAGAGTCCCTTGACAAATGATAATGTCACGTCAGCAAAGATAACAGTGAGACTAACATCAGGCTAGAATTGAAAAAAAATTAAAAGTTTAGACAATTTATTACTACTTTTTTAAATTCGAGCTATGATTGAAAAATTAGCAAAAGTTGGGGCTTTTTTAGTAATTAACTCGTAAGATTATTTTAGGGTTACAATAAGGCTTAATTATTTCATATTAAAGTAATTCACAGATGGACAAAGTCATCTTTGAAACAATGCATTTTAAGACTCAATTTTCAAATAAAATAGAAAAGAATTTTAACCTAAAATTAATTTAAAATTTTAAATTAATTATTTTTAATTTGACAAAGATAAATAATTAAATTGATTCCTAATTTTAAATATTATAAAATTATTTTCTAGAATTATAATTAATTGTTTTTCAATTAGAATGGAATTAGTTAGTTAAAATTCTTTAAAATTAAGAAAATTGTTTTCTTAAGTGATTAAAAATGTGTTTCTTAATTAAATTTATTTATTTCAATTTGATTGAGATAAATTAAATATATTATTTTATTTATTTACATAATAGCTATTCTATTCCATGTAGAAAATGTTTTTTTAATTGAATAAAATTGCATTAACTTTAGTAAAACTATTACAACATAACAATGAACTCACCTAAAAAGAGTTAATTACCTATTTATACAACTTACAACAACAAGAAAACTACTTACAAGTTCCATCTTTGCTTCATCCCTATAGACAGATCGTTGTGTACTAATTTGAAAATAGCAAGTGCTCTCATTTCGTTGATGATGTGCTCAGGCAGATGTTGTTTGCTTACTTCCTCCTTATAAAATTGTCTATTTCTTTCTCTCCACAAGTTATAGATGGTAATAATGAAAGTTGATTTGTATAGGATCCCATCTTTTTGGTGTTGTTTGGAAGCATTTATAATCCAACTCAACATTGCATTCCATTTATGTGTTGTGGTAGTTTTGTAGCTTATGCAACATTTGATTCTATACAGATTTTGAATATTCACATTAGAAGTATAGATAGCTCAGCTATCTCAATTATAGCATGAGTAAAAATCCAAAAATACTCCCTGATTTTTGCCAATTGCTAGAAGCATAGATTTCAAAGGTATTCATTTAATCCATATAGTGTTTGTATCAACAAAAAGCCTTCATATTTTTTTACACAACAATACCTTTTGTATGAGTATGGTAGAAATTATTCTCAATCCTCCATATCTTTTCAGAATTGTTACTTCACTCCGCTTAACTTTAGCCTTTTTGGCATTGTCAACTAAGCCTGACCATAAGAATGCCTTGATTGTTCGATCCAATTCTTTGATAACTCTTTTAGGTAATATTAGATGAGTAATTCAGTGGAGATGTAAGTTGCTATGTTTATTTAGAAAATGTTACTTTGTTTATTTAAATAATAAGTTTTGTGATTTATTAGAAAATATACTTTTTTATTAAATTTGAAAAGTGTTTTTCATTTATTATTGAGAAATTTAAGCTTTCCTTAATATTTTTAAAATAGTCTTCTAATTTTTAAGGAAATATTTTATAATTAATTAATAAATTAATCTCTAAATAAACAATGTAAAGTACTTTCTTAATTAAATTCAGAATTTTTTTATTTAATTTTGAAAGTAGATTCCTTTCACATTAGAAAATAATTTTCTAATTAAAAAACAGTTATTTCTAATTAGATCATAAATAGTTTAGTTATTTCTAATTATATTATAAATAATTTTCTAATTGAATTAGAATGTCTTATTTACAAATTTTTTTTTGGTAATTCAATAATTTTATAAAATAAATTAAAGTTATGTACAAGTCAAGAGATTTCCAAGATGCAAATCTCTTTTCTAAACAAAAGGAATAACCTTACATGAAGGCATGAGGAACCCTACAAAATCGTTCCTTATGACCACAAAAACCACAACATTGAGCATATACATATCTACCAAAGCAAAAGGCTTATAGAAAAAGATCATCCTACCATAAGCACAACCAATTCCAGATAGCAAACTACAGCAGAAACACATACTAGTCTATCCTACCTTTAAAACAGAAAACCCATAACTTCAAACCAGCACATCATAAGAAGAAGAAAGTTCTCTCAGTTTTTCTAATTCTCTGAATAGTGCGTGATCTTCATTGCTTAGGGTACCGATGTTGATGAAGATGAGCCCATACCCCTTGCTACTAGTTTCCATCTAGTCCCTTATCTCTCTGTCGTATGTTTGTTCAATACACCCAACCCTTTGTAAACAACCAACTATAGGAGTATGGGACCTCTTACTGTTAGGAGGTGGGGCTAGCATAACTAACCATCTTTCCTTTTCTTGTTACGATGGAGAGACCATGTTTGAAGATGTCTCCCCCTGTAGCTTGCAATAACATGGTTAAAGCTTTTGGAGGTTGAAGTATATTCCCTAGAATTGAAGTCTCCCTTGCTGTATATACTGAAGAGGGATTAGGTTACCCTCTATTTTCCTGAACCTGAAATAAAAAACCTGCAGACGTTACAATAGAAAAAATAAAACACTCCAACAATGACCTTTTTTCTGTGTTTGAGATGAGCTATTCTATAACTTGAAAGATCACCCTTAGTGTTGATACTTCCAACTTCCAAGACTTCATCTTTGAAGGTACGCAGGTTTCTTTCATTCCAAAGGTTGTACATAGTAACAGAAAGTAGGATGATAATATTATTGATGTCACAGTTTCTGAAATTAGGTGGCTGGTTGAACCAATTTAAAAAGGAATGAAGGTTTGTTAGATTAGGAAGGTATATTTGAACGTGGTTAAGACAATGTAACCATACTGTTTTAGAGAAGGAACATTCAAAGAACAAGTGATCAATAGTTTCATTGTTCGAGGCACACAAGGAGCAGTGGTTTGGGGTGTGAAGGTAAATGAGTTTGTCCCTTGTTTGCAATTTATTAAGAATGGCTAACAACAGTATGAAGGAATATCTAGGACGGATTCTTTTATGCCATACCAGTTTATGCCATGGAACACTGTGGTTAGGAGGTCTCATGGATTCGTAGACTGAAGCATTTGTATGCATTTTTTAAGAGTTTGCTAGCATTCCAAACTATCAGGTTATGAACAATCTGGTTGATACTGTAGAGGATTTAGAGTTTTAATGGTCCCGACTGTTGTCTCTTACCAACACCACTCATTATTTCTGATTACTTCCGACACTCTTGCAAACATAGGTAGCTCCGATCCATTGATCACTCTAGGCATTGAGAAATCCTTCAAGATACCTATAGGATGCCAAGGATCTTGCCAAAAGAAAGTAAAATTCTCGTTTCCTATCCTAAATCTAAATTGGTTCCCTATTTGATCCCTAGCATATAAAATCTTTCTCCAACTCCATGAACTATAATTGGAAGGTTGGGCACTCTAGAAATTTTTCCTTCTCAGAATTATAGTGTATACCCACTTAACCCACAGAGCTTCCTTATCATTAAACAAAATCCAGATTCTTTTCCCTATCATCACATTATTCCAAGTAGAAAGATGCTTAATACCTAATTCACCCTCTTTTTTGGGTCTACAAAGGTCACTTCATTTAACCTTAGTATAAGCTTTTGTCACCACATTCCCCGATCATAAGAAATTCTTAAGTTTTGTCTCTATATCCTTAATAATGGAAGAAGGGAGGATGAAGTGAGTAGACCAATACACCTGGAACGTTGAGAGAACAGAGATAACCAATTGAAGTCTACCAGCATAGGAGAGATTTTTATAGGTCCATTTGTTAACTCTAGCATCAATTTTATCCAACAAGGATAAACAGTCCCTCTTAGGAGAGGTACCCCTAAGTATCGAATAGGAAGTTGACCTCTATTAAGACCCGATATAATCTCCATTTGATGGGCCATGTGGTCCATATCATGAGATAGAAAGAACTGACTCTTGGAAGGGTTCATGTCCATGCTAGACAAATTTGGAAAGGTACGCATGCAATTAAGTAAAGTTTGGGCAGAAGCCAAATCGGCATGACAGAACATCAAAAGATCATCAGCAAACAAGAGATGGGTAAGTTTAAGAGCTTTACACCTCCAGTGGTATTTGAAAGAAGGACTATTAGCTATACAGCTATTCAGGCTTTTTGAGAGTACCTTTATGCAGATAATAAAGAGATATGAAGATATAGGATCCCCTTTTCTTAAGCCTGACTTCCTTCTAAAAAAATTTAAGGGGGACTCGTTGATCAAGATAGAATAAGAAGGTGAGGTTATACACTCTTCGATCAATTTAATGAACTTAAGAGGAAGATCTACAGCTTCTAGCACATTTAGGAGGAATTCCCATTGAATCGAGTCATAGGCTTTTTGTAAATCCACTTTGAAAGCACATCTCCTATGGTTATTAGAAAGGTGGTCATTTTTGAAAATTTCTTGAGCCAACAAGATTTTATCCCCTATATGACGGTTCTTAATGAAGGCACTTTTAAGAGTATAAAAGGAAGAGAAAAACACCAAAAGGTGGTTGAAAAACATGAAAAGAAGCCAATCTTCTCAATGTTATTCTTATAATCAAACTTGATGAGAACCTACAACCTATTGAAGATGTTGTAACAATTAGCTATGCATAGAAGCCCAATACAGGTAAGAAAAGAGTGTGGAAATCTACTGGCAGAGTCTTCAGGACTGGAGACTACAAAGAGCTAATTGAAAACAATGTTGTTGTAGCTAATTTAGAAAAGGTACATGCAAGTGTCAGTGAAGTCATCCTACGAAAACTAACAATCAAGAACTTCTCAATAAGAAAACCAGAATGTTGAAGAAACTAATTCGATAGAGACTCCCTAAAAAGACAATGAAATTATTTTGCAGTAAAATCAACAATCAAACACCTCTTAAGAAACAATACATATGAATGAACTAAGCACTCCTATAAATAAACAAAAAAGCCTTGGAGGTTCACGATTCTGACATAACTAATTATACAGGGGAAGCTGCTAATAAATCTGCATATATAGGGGAACTTTTAGAAACTATAGAATAATAAGCTACCACCAAGGGTGATTTTAAACCATTGTGCAGCAGAAGGTCTAGCAGGAAGAAAGAAAAAAAAAATCCCCTTAAGGGACTTTTTCATATGATTATCCTAACATGGAATATTAGAGGGGTTAATATCCCTCATAAAAAGTTAATGATAAGAGAGTAATTTTTCAAGAATAAAGCAAGCATTGCTGGTATTTGGAAACAAGAATGAAACAATAGAATTACAATATATAGAAACTACTTCCTGCACAATAGCAATAAGTTAGCAACCGTACACAACATCCCAATGGTAGAATTATGGTATATTACAATACCAATGAAGTCCAAGCCTACGTGGAATTTACCTCAGATCAACTTATGCATATGAAGGTGGAAGATAAGATAACTGCTTCAATCATGCATATCTCATTTATTTATGATCATAATTCTGTTTATCAAAGGTTAACACTGTGGAAAGAACTTAGAGATACTACAATAAACAATATCACTTTATGGATGATTGTTGGGGAATTTAATGTAATCACTAACGTGAATGAATCTATTAGAGAAAGAGCTGTAGGCATTCCGTGCCCTGATTTTAGAGTTTGTTTGGAAGATACTTAAGTTTGGGACACTCCATCAGGGAGCTACTTCTTTGCCTAGAAAAATAACCAAGCTGATGGTTCCTTCATTCGAAAGAAGCTTAACAGATATTTAGGGAATCAACACTAGTTTCAAACATTCCCATCCAGCTATGCATTATTTAAGAACAACAAGCTTTCTAACCTTTCAATGATGATTACAAAAACATCTTCAGAAGCCCCTAAAAAGCCATTCAGGTTTAATAATTTGTTGACTGATATTGCAGGCTTCCAAGAAGCCCTATGGAATGGCACGTTTCCAATTATTAATAATTATTTATTAATACTAAAAATTACTCAATTTTTATAGATTTAAAAATGTGAATATAAAAATATAAAAATAAATTGTCTTATTATTAACATTACTATAAAATAAATAAAATTTGATGAAATATTTAAATTACTATTATGTAAAACTAATAAACATATTATTAATTATTAATATAATATAATAACTTTTCATTAATTAATAATATTAAATATTATACTATTTAATAAATTTAAATATGATAAATTAATATAATAATGCTTTCATTTGTTGATAAAAATCAATCAAATTATTGCTAACTTATAAAATAAGCTATAAATAAGATAAGAAATTAATTAAAATATATATTAATACTATAACATCGTAAAAAAAATTAACAATAGACTTAATTTATTATCGTGTCAAACTAATTAATATATCATTAATTACACATAAAGTAAAATAAAAATATATTAAATATTTTTATAATTTTTTGATAATTAAAAATAAATATGAAAATTACAAAAATGACAAGATATTATAAAATTTTATTTATTAATAAAATAATAAAAATAAATTTATTATTACATTATTAGTTTTAGTATATAATAAATAAATTTTAATGAAATAATTACTTTATTATCATCTTAAATTAATCGATATATTACTAAGAATTAACGAATATAATTTAATTTTTAAATTTAAATATTATTATTTTTTAATATAAGTAATAATAAGTAAATATTATAAATTAATATATTTGACATATATTACTGTAGTATTTTGCTAATTCTCGCAAATTATATGTGTTTTATTAGCATTTTTAGTCAAGAAAGTTGCAGAGAGTCTAACAGAATTTTGGGTAAGCATGAGGACCTTTTATAAGAAGTTAGTGAAAAATTTATCCTTTTTTCGAACGTGTAAATAACATTTAAATTCTTTATTTTGTCAAGATTGACAATATCAATAAAACTATAAAAATATTACTTAAATAGTCAAAGTTGTAATTTGTTACAAATATAATATTAATGTTTTTTTTGATAATTCAGAAGAATTTATATAAAAAAAACCAAAATTATGTACAAATAGAGTTCACTCAACCGGTGCCTCCGAGGACACAAACAATTGTATCATAAGAAGCTATCCCACTATCCTATCCATAGCATGTGAAACTCAACTATATCATAAGAAGCTATCCCACTGTCCTATCCATAGCATGTGAAACTCAACAGAACCAACAACTAAAACTTTTAGAAGATACTTGCCTGCCTCGACTAATAACAAAACAGATATCCTATATTCTAACCAACGCCATACAGAAGAAGGCAATAAGCAATAATGTTAAAATTTTAATATAATTAGAGTGTAGAGATCATTAACAAAAATTGAGCTTGGGTCAACCATTGTCCAAATAATTAGAACTAATTATTTGGATAGTTGACCCTTACTATTTATAAACCCTTTAACATTTTCATGTCTAGGCAATATGGGACACTCTAACACTCCCCCTCAAGTACAACTAGGGCTGGACATCTAGTTGTCACTTAAAATATACGCAGCGGTAACCGGACCGGACCGCTGTGACTGGACATCCAGACGGACAACCAAGATATTAATAATCTGAACAAAACCTGCTCTGATACCATATTGAATTTTTAAATATGGGTAGAGTGTAGAGTTCACTAACAAGAATTGGGCTTGGGTCAACCATTGTCCAAATAACTAGAACTAGTTTTTTGGATAGTTGACCTTTACCACTTATAAACCCTTTAACATTTTCATGTCTAAGTAATATAGGACACTCTAACAAATAATCAGAATATATTTTTCTCAGCTAAACAATTTCTCAAACCCAAATAATACAGCACCAAATGTAAAAGCTGAATTCAAAATCTGAACTTCAACTTTCATCGGTAAGATTTAACCTTCCATCGACTTATGCATAGGAACATGAATCATGGAAAAGGCTGAATATACTATTAATGTTGTTGACATGGATCATGGCAAAAGATGATCCCTTTACAAAAAGCTTTTGAGCAGTAAACTTTAGTTTTGGAATTAAATTCACATTATAACATTGTGTGAAACATATGGCGGCTGATTGAATTAGGTAATATCATGCATATAGATTTCCTTGTTTCTTCTTCATTTTTTCATGTTTAACTTAATTTTTTTTATGTCTTATTCAAAAGAATTGCTATTGTTTTTATTCATAAAATTTTCATGATATGTTTATTGATTAATAAAGAATTGTAAATTGTGTTAATATTGAGAATGAACACATCTAATAGGGGTAATATAGTCAATTAATTTTGATGGATGCCGGTAATAGCTAAGACAAGGCGAAGCACAGGTATGTATTGGATTGAAGGCAGTGGCAGTGGCAGAGTCAGAGTGGGGTCACCAAAACGACGGGTTGCATCATTAACCAACTGTTAACTGCATAATTAGGAGGTCACTTTCAAGTGCCACGTCTCAAGAGTAAGTTAACCGGACCCGAGTTAAAACCTGAGGAAGTCATCATTTTTGTCACATCTCAGTCTTTTTTTTAAAACTTTTAGGTACTGAACCCTCTTTCTGTCGTTTTCCGTGATGCAGCTTTTAATGAATATGGACGACTGATGACCGACACGTGCAAGTCTAGTTTCCGCTTATCTCCATGAAATCCAACGGCGCCCGTAAGAAGATTCCCTTTTTTAAAAATTTCTTCACCTTGGTATTCTTTCGCTGTTGCCAATCCCCTTTACTTCGCTTGATCGCAAAGCTTGTCATGTAACTCGTGAAATTGGAAAATTACTCAAAGTTACAGTCATGTTGTGTGAAAAACCTTTACTCATCGATATATGTAGCGGGCCTTGGGCTTTGAATTATGATACACGCGCTTAGTTAATATTTTCTTCAATTCATAATAAATATCTTTTAAATATATTTTAATTATTTAAAATAAGTGTCATTTTTAATTTTATATGTATATTTATAATTTTACTTTCAAAATTAACATTTAATTTCTCTCTCATCTTAATTACACATATCACAATTTCAAGATAATTTAATAGTATGCAATTTCTCTCGCATGCTAATTAATAAGGATATATCTATCATTTCATTAGCTTTCTTAATAAGCGTGAGTTTTTCTAAAACGACACTTATTATGAATCACAGGAAGTATAAAAAATTGAATTCAAGCATCAGTTTTTCATTGAAAGGAGATGTGTATGAAATGCATCATATAGAGAGTTAGACGAGAAATTGAATTCTTCTCCAAATTTAATGGGATTTATTTGTACCACTGTAAAACCAAGTTATTCAAGAATTAGCGGTATAATAATCTTATCAACACTACATTGAAAAGGTTCGAGGTTTATACAAAGCCTGCACAGAATAGGTACCTGACATTTCCTTCCCTGAGCTTCACATTAGGGACACCTTTGCTAAGCCCGAGCCCACTTATACCAATAAGTCTCCACTTTAGTCCTTTAACTCCTGTATTATCCTACTATTGTACCGTTAAATGCATCCCTTTAAAGGTGCATGTGAAAACATCGTTATTACATAGGTACAAAGTGTCTTTGGACATCTGCTCTAATCATCATATCTTGTGATTTAGCGATTAAGCTTTACTTCTTATTTTGACCGCATATTTTTGACGATCAAAGTACTTTAAAATTTTACAAAACGTAAAACTTTAATGCTTATATTTTAAGCTTTGATTCTTTTCTTTTTTCTTATAATGATGCTAGAATTTAGAAGCCATGAAAGGAAACACACTCAATTTTTCATTCTTTTCAAACCTCTACTTACTTCGCAAAACCAAGTCTGATTATAACAATAGCTAAGCCTTACTTTTATAGACGAAGCACGAGAATACAAACAAACTAATTTTGAGGAAAGAATATATTCCCTAAGTACAACAATTTATTAAAAAAAAGATACCCTAGGTACAATTAATAAAAAAAACAAACGGTTAAAAAATTCTTAAAGGATAAGAAAGAATCTTATGAAGTGAGTGTAAATCTCAAAGATTCTTTTATCAATACACTAAAAGACACATAACTATATTAGACTATAATGATGTCTAAAAAGGAAAGTCCCATATTGGGGAATGGAATCCAGCTCATCATTTATCACGAATTAGTTCATGCCACGACTGAAGATTGGACGGAGAGTCTGGATCACTCGAACTATCAGTGTGAGAATAGACTCTATAGTTCTTTTTTCTCTTACTAGGACTGACATCATCTGTGTGAAGTTTATGCAGGAATTGATTTAGTTCTTCTTCATTGGGGATATAAATGTCATCATTAGGGTCTTGAGCATCATGGAAGAGAAAGGCTGGAGGTTGTGAAGGTCCTGCAATGTCTTAGGCATCTTGGACTTGGGCTGATTCATCAGTTTCATACATTAGGCTATTTAGGCCTGGTATATCTACTTATGGCATTTCAGGTTCACCAAGAACAAAGTTGCCTGGGTAAGGTCTAATAGAAAGAGCGATGCTAGATGTATGCTGAAGAAAATGACTACTCTCCTTAAGAAAATCCCTAAGAGATTTAAGAACATTCTCCTTATACCTTGGCCAATAGAGTGAAGCATGATGAAAATAGACACAATTTTCAGAATAAAGTTCTCCAGCACATGTTGCACAATATGGACAATGGAGGATGAAGAAACACTGTATAGATTGTCTCTTATAAGATGCTTCCTATAATCGATGATGTTCAATGACTATGGAAAGTTGTCTCTTCCATTTTCCTAGTGGTTGATACCACTCAAGAAATGTCCATAATAGAGACCTTTCATTGTCTCAATCACACAAATATTGGTAGACTTGTAAAGGAGGTAAGGTAATAGAACAAGCATAAAGGGCTACGAGTGCCCAGAGATACCATAATTTAGAAAGTGGTCTATTAAGGAAGAATACATTAAGGTAGAGTGCTTTAAGATTAAACAAAGTGCTATTACAAGGTGAGTTGGTTTCACTGAGGAAAAGGTGTAAATAGTAAAACAAACTCATACAAGCAAGAGAGGCAACTTCAGAAACATTAGTGGGGGCAGTAGTAACAGGAGGAAAGGATTTTTTGTTGTTGTTTTTGCAGTGAGAGGTAGGTTAGTCATGAAAAAGAAGAAAATACTAGTATTGAAAGAAATAGATAAGAAGTCAGCTAAGATGATACCTTTGGCAAGGTAACTGGTGTATTTATAGCGGGAAATTTTCTTCAGAAAGATTCCTAAAGGATGCAAGCATATACAAATTAAGTGTTTACTGGCCTTGGTTTGTTCTGAATTCCAAGGTGGAAGATTCTTTCTCAGCAGCTTGGTTAAGGATAAGGTGTAATCTTCCACACGTAGCATGAAATCTGGAAAATGTAATATTTCTTGAGTTGTATGAGGACCTGGCTAATAATCCTTGGACTGCATACTCAAAAACTTAACTTCATTGGTTCCATTGGGACTCTTTTTCGCTAAAAGCATAACGCTATACTGTTTAGTAAGATCCAAGAATGTCTATAGTAGGGTCTTATGTTCTTCATATGGTGTAGGAACCTGTGTAAGTGTTAGCACATGTTGATCTCTATGTACAGAATGAAATAAGATCGATACCTGAGGCTTGTGGGTAGGATCTGTAAAAGTGAGGCTTTACTGTATATGTCCATCCCAATTAGAATGTCTGGGCCAGTAGATGGCTTCCAAGTACTTTAGTCCACATTGTACACTGTGGAAAGAATTGAATCCTAATCTTTCTTTTTGTGATAAGCCCAATCTTATATGAGTTACCATCAGTGGCAGTGAAATATTCGTCATGAGAAGTCCATGCTTCAGGAGGTAAAATACTGGGCTTTATGAGTGTTTTACTGGATCCAGTATCAATAAACCTAATAGCCTTGATGGGTCTATCATATTTGTCTTGTCGAAGAAGTGGATCTGGACATACGGATGGGAAATTTTAACTGGTTCATGATCCAGTTTCAGACACGTCTGCTGTAACATAAATAGAGAAGAGGATGATTCTCTGTCATCAAAGGAGTTGTCGTTAGAGGAAGAGATAGACAGAGCAAACTTTGTATTCTCGTCTTCAGTTGTTTTTTCTTCAATAAGCACTTAAAGGTTGTCAGAGGAATGAATAGGCAAGATTGACTAGATAGATTCCAATAACTTGTTATCCTTCCTGCTCTTGTGAGGACATTGTCTTGCAAAATGTATTGGTTGTCCACAAAAAAAACATTTATCAACCTTTTGAGATTAAGGAGATTTTCGTTTGAAGAAACAAACAAATCTTTTTCTTTCTTCTCATTCTTTCTAAAGGTTGTCCTAAAGGGCTTATAGCCTTCCTTGGGAGGTATATGAGATCTATGGAACTTCTGGCTCTTGTAGTAGAGCTTCCTGAGATGAGATTTGTTCTTGTTACCGTAATCATAGTCTTTCTTGTCTTTACATTTTATTTTCAAATACAGCTTCTTGCAAGCTTTTTGGAGGATAGGACCGCCTTTCATCATATTCTTAAAGAATGCTTATTGATCACAGAGTTTATCCAAAGAGGATAAAGCAAGTTGATAAATTTCTCCAAAATTAATATCTGTCACATTTCTGCATAAGGTTGTAATGGTTTGTTGCAATTATGGCTGCAATTCATCTGGCAAGGATGAGATAAAAGTATAACGGAGATTTACATCATTTGATTCGTTTAGAAGATAATATCTTTCCGTCATACGTTGAAAATGATTATGAAGATCACGTCTATCAAGTGAACAACATTTCATTTCAAAATATTCTTGACGAACTTTCTTGTCAATGAGTTGGAAGTCACCAATGAACTCTTTATATATGATACCAAGAAGAATACTTGTAGAAGTGGCTTGTATATACTGTAAACGTTTGTAGTCCTCAAGACTTTGCCACCATTCTCGTAGAGTATCAGTGAAGTAAAAAGTGAACTCAGACAAAATATCCCGTAAAGGAGTATTAGATTGAGTCATTAGCAAATCTAGCCATGCTCTAAATTCATGAAGATGTTCCTCTCCATTTCTTAGGAGGAAGGTCGTCAAGGGTAAACCAGGGACTTAAAGTAGTTTTGGTTGGTTGTACTGGAACTTTTTGTGGTGATGATCTGAATGTTTCCTAGGCTAAATGTACATATTAATTCATCAATCTTCCAATTGTGACAATTAACTCTATATTGTTAATTATAATCCATCAATTCTTTTTATTGGTAAACCAAAATACAAGACATTATAAATGCACAATCGTGTCACAATCATTTTGAAACTTTCATAACCCGAAACATGTCAATTGAGTGCAAATAAAATCTTCGCATTTTTTCTAAATCATAATTCATGCGTGTAAGCTAATATTATGCTTATGAATGAAATCATAAAATTATTGCCTAAGTGTACCAAATTATTTCTATAATGTTGTATCTCATGTGACTCATTATTCTTATACTCTAACCCTCAATAGTTTTGGCGACCGACTATTACAAAAAAAGTCTAGATCTAATGTTTAATTATCACAACTCTTTATAAAAGAAAAAAGTTAAATTAGTAATTATGGACTTTAGTGATTATATCATGTATTGATGGGATCAACAAATCCTTACCAGAAGAAGGAATCGAGAACCACTTATTGGTACATAAGAGTAGATGAAATTAGTGATGAGGAAGCATTTTATGCCAAGTTCCTACTATAGGGATCTCTATCAAAGGCTATAAATGTTTACTTAAGGTTTCAAAAGTTTGAAGGACTACCATAAATGGATGGAGGTTGCCATGGTTAGGGCAAATGTTGAGGAAGATTAGGAAGCAAATAGTGGCTTATTTCATTTATGAATAAAATCTAAAAACTATTAATATTGTCAACATATGGTGTGGGAGGACGTGGTTCATATGATTATATGGTGTAGGAGGATGTGGTTCATATGGTAATAAAAATAAGAAGACCACTAAAAAAAGACTTATTAACCATTTTAGTGTTTCTAGTACATGCTCTTAATTATGTTGCAAACTATGGAGTAAAAGTGAAGATAAAGCTCTAAAGTCAAAATCTGAAGCAACCAAACTGAAGGTACAAGCACTAAATAGAGAAAATGATTAAAATGATTCCTCTTCAACAACTAGGAATCATGATATCAAGTGCTTAGGGAGAGGAAATATATCTTCACAACGTCCCAATAAAAGAATGATTATGTTAGGGGAGGATGGAGACTATGTTTCTAAAAGTGAAAGAAGGCAGATGATGATATACTTAGTTTAGAGGATGCTAGTTATTCTAAATGCATTGATAGATCCAAAAAGGGGAGTATGCTAGTCACTAGGAGGACATTGAGTACACATATGGGAAAGGATGATATGAATGCATAGGGGAATAACTCCCTTTAAGGACATCTTATAGATGAAGATGATGATTTGCGGATAAATCCTTTTAATGAGAGGAGAAATGATGGGAATAAAGCGTCCACTCAAGCTACACAAGTTTTTAAGCATCGGAGATATGAAGAAGGGCTCAAATAGATTGAAAATGTTTTAAATGGAGTTCCAAAAATTACATAAAATCCATTAAAGAACATTGCAGGACCATTAATAATGAGTAGAGTAAAGAAGGTAAAAGAAGCTATCAATGACTTAATGATGTATCTTTATAAAGGTGTGAAATTTTATTTCTTTTGGAGAATGAATTGAAACCTATTGTATTGATTTAATAGAAGGAGTAAGCGAAGGAGTGTGGTTGCATAATGTAACTAACATTGCAAGTAAAATTAAACCAATGTTGATCTTTCAATGAATTTGTAGAATAAAGAAATATAAGTAAAATGACACTAGACTTGACTTATAACTGATGCTAAACTCTTATTTACACATGTAAATTTCTATAACAACATTAGTGGTGGGTACTTCTTAGACAGACGCTCGACTCGCATAATTAAAAGTTTTAGTTTGATTGAAATTTCTTATTTCTATTTAGATAGGGATTGACTTTCCAAACTTATTTGGTTAATTCCTAATTAGATTATAAAAAATGTTATTTTCTCTTAGGACTCTAGTTTTTATGATTATATGACTATGAAAGGCTTTCTTATTGATGTAACGAGAAGATTACTATTATTATTCAATTGAATAACCTTTGAGAGATTTTCATTATTAGTTTTGGAGAAACTCTTGGCTTAGTTTCTCTATTAACTTGTGATTTTACCTAACATACAAGTGGGGATCAAACCCTAAAATCTTATCACTCTCAACCCTATATTTTTGTGAGTGTGGCGATTTGTGAGCGTGGTGATTTATATAGTCCTTTATATTTTTTAGTTCATTATTCTTGAGTCAAACTTGTCTCAATAATAAGTCTCAATAATGATGATCCTTATTCCTATTCATATTAGGATGGAATCTCACTAGTCGTATTAGTAAGGTTCGTATAAGAAGTCTTACTAACTAGCCAATAACAGAAATAGAATAATTAATTAATGGATGATAAAACCAAACAAAACAAAACCTAAAAGAAGTATTACAAAATGAAAGTAATGGAATAAAGAATTT
>JAOSBP010000008.1:18414699-18430482 GCA_027563825.1 Erythroxylum mucronatum
TTATAGTCTAGGTTACATTGCGTCTAGTTACTTAGGAAATTAATTTCATCTTTTGGTTCCTCAAGAGAACGACCCGAAGTTGTGCTATACGCAATCATTGGTTAAATTTTTGAAGTAACCCCAAGGCGACAATCGGACGAAAAGGTTATTTCAAATCTCTATGTAAAATATATGATTACTCTCTTTATGGTACCTCTACTAAACTTCTCCACGTGAGGCTCATTTTGCCACAATTAGGCAATCATAACACCTTATCCAAATCAGCCCACTTAAGCTTCATTTTGTCACCAATAAACAATCGAGTTGTATGTTGTTTATTTTGGCATGTGTACTTGCGGCTATTAGCATATGTTGGTATCTATTGTATTATTTAATGTTGTACACTATAACAAAAAGAGCTTTAAACAATAGACAAAAGCATAATTATTGTTACCTTTTTATTAAGGTAATAGAATTTATACCATTAAATAACGTGACACTACAATAGGTGTAAGGAAAGAATTTTTTTTTTTGCAACAAAATGAATAATGTTGCTTAAAAGTTTGACTAAGGTAATAAAACAGTTTCAAATTATAGCAACAAAGTTGAATAGATATAACAATAGTTTGAATAATGTTGCTTCAAGTTTTGAGTAAGGCAACTAAATATTTCCAATCTATAGCAACAATGTTGAATATATATTACAACAATTTATGTCTTTATAAGACAATAAAGTGACTTTTTTTATAGAATAATTTATAACAACAAAAGCAACAATTTATTCTTTTGTTACCTATAATATATTAACGAACAAAGCAAACATTTGTCATTAAGTAGGCAACATTTTATATACATTAAAAGCAATATACATACATTATGTATGTCTTAATTACATACTTACTATCAAACGTAAATGATCAAAAAGCTTCATTTATATATGCTATATAGTCCATAAGGACTTGTAAAATTCAATCTTTAACATATTAAAAGTACAAAAGCAAAAATTCACTAGCTAAAATATTCACCTACATATGTTCCTCCATTTCATATAGAATATAAGTGAATTAATCTAAATACTAAACAAAACCAATATGTATGAGCATTCTAAAATCCTTCACCAAGTACCTCATTGTCTACTCTTAATCTTCACCTTCCTAAAAAAAGAAAAAGAAAAAGAAACCAGAAGTGTATTAAAATAGTAAAACTACTTTATTATGACCTCAATTTAATGAAGACAAATAATATGGTAAAAAAAGCATCACAATGATTCAATTTTTTAATGAACAAATTTAGAAAGTATGAACATAAGCAATTAATCTTAACAAAAAGGATAACAAGATGATGTATACAAATAGTGACGGTGGCTGATGCTAGAAGAAAAAACCCCTTATCACTTTTGTCTCATTCTTTATATACTTGATGTGCTCTGGGCAACCCTAGGGTTTTTTCGGGGTTAAAAGGGTTCAAAAAATCCCTCAAAACTTGACTTTTCTGTGTGTTTGCATGTCTGCCAAATGCAAGCCACGATCGTGGGCCACTTGTAAGCTTTTTGTCACGATCTTGGTAGGCAGGCCACGATCATGGGCCAAGTCTTATGCTTATATCACGATCGTGGCGATTTGGCCACGATCATGGGGTGTCTCCCATGCTTCTGTCACGATCGTAGGCCATTGTTTCAATCCAAGTCTCTCTGAAACTTCTCCGTTCTTCGTTGTTGACCTTGAAATACTAACAAATACATCAAGGTATCTCAAAAACATAGCTCAAATGCTTGTACTAACCCATAAAAACACTTAAACACAAATAATTCACAAACTAACACAATTATACTAAACACATACTAAACAATCGAGTAAACAGATAAACAAATATCAAACTATACCTTAAAACACGATGCATTTCACACTTATCATTAAGATTGATGCTAAGATCAGTACCTTTTTTAATCGATTAAATGTAGATAGACAACTATCATCAAATAGGAAGGGCACATCTTTGACTTACAAATTGGTCAGAGGTTTAAAAATTAATGAGGAGTCTTAATGAATTAGTGATGTAATACTACATGTCCTAAAAATTATCATGAACCTTTGACATTAATTGGTGGTGGAAGCTTCTCAATAACCTCCATCTTTGTTTTATCCATTTCAATGCCTTGGAATGATATTTTATGTCTCAAAATACTACTCCTTCATGTACCATGAAGTGAAACTTCTCCCAATTCAAAACCAAGAGTGATTCTTCACTTCTTTGAAATACTTTATCCAAATTTGTCAAGCATTGCTCAAAAGAGTCTCCAAAGACTAAAAAATCATCCATAAAAATTTTGACTATATCCTCTGCACCTTTGAAAATGTAGCTAAAGCATTGTATAACTTGAAAGGCATCCATCTATAAGCAAATGTTCTATAAGGACATATGAAGGTGGTCTTTTCCTAGTCTTCTAGATAGATAAAAATTTGATTGTAGCTCGAATATCGGTCCAAAAAATAGTAGAATGCATGGCTAGCCACCCTTTCTATTGTTTAATTTACGAATGAAATAGGAAAGTAATCCTTTTTAGATACTTTGTTATACTTGCGATAGTCAATACATACTCTCCATTATATGATTGTTTATGTGAAAATCATCTCACCACTTTCACTCTCAACTACAGTCATTTCTCATTTCTTTGATACGTATTATACTGGGTTGACCTATTCACTATTTGATATCTATTAAATGATATTTTCGCTTTGTAGTTTTACCACTTCTTTCTTGACCACTTCTTTCACATGAGGGTTTAACCTTCATTGACATTCTCTCACTACTCTACTCCCTTCCTCGAGGTTGATCATAGCATAACTACGTTTGGACTTATACATTGTATGTCAGATATCTGCAATCCCATGGCCTTCATCTGCTTTCTAATGATTTTCACCATCTTGCTCTTTTATTCCCCATCTAGTTGGTTGGAAATAATAATGGTAGAGTATGGCCCTCACCTAGAAAGGTACACCTTAGGTGTGTGGGTAAAGGCTTTAACTCTAGAGTTAGTGGCTTTTAGTGGAGGGTGGTATAGGTCCTTCGTCTCATTAGTATATCTTGATATACTAGAGCATCAAACTCATTCGTTTCTCCTTCATCCTCCATCTCAGCTTCGTCCTTCATCTTAGTTTACTTAAAATTTACTTCTTTAAAGCAACTCTCCTCTTGCTCTTTGATACATTCATCCATTATATCAATCTTTACGTAAGAGCTGCTTGCTTTCATATTTTTTAAGACTTTGTTCATATTGAACTCCACGTGATCATTAGCAATCCAAAGAATCAATTTACCTTCATAAACTTTGACCAACACTCTCCCAGTGTTCATGAATAGTTGTCTAAGAATTAGTGGACATTCCTATCCTCCTCGAAATCTAGGATCACGAAGTCCACAGGAATAATGAATTTATCTACTTTAATGATAACATCTTCCACCACACCAAACAATCTATTAATCGATCAATCCACTAGCTAAATAAGCATCGAAGTTGTCTTCACGTCGCCTATCCTTAGTTTTCTAAAGATCGAAAAAGGCATAAGATTTATACTTGTACCTAAATCATATAGATACTTCATAAATTTGAAGTCACCAACTAAACATGGTATTGTAAAGCTTCTTAGTTCCTTCAATTTGGAAGGCATGTAACTAGCGATAATGGAACTATAGCTTTCCATCAGTGCTACCTTCTGTTTATATTCCCAGATGTGCTTGTTTTATAATATTTCTTTTAAGAACTTCACATACTTGGGCATGTGTTCCAATGCTTCCATAAAAGATAAGTTAATTTGCAAAGTCTTCAGCTTTTCTATGAACTTTGAAAATTTTGAACTTTGAAAATTTTGCATCTAATTTATTCTTTTACAATATCTATGGGAATGGAATTTTAGGTGGGTATGGAGGAAGAGCAACATAAGGATGGATATCATTCTTTTCTTCATCCTTTTAATGCTTTTCTTGGTCCTCTATAAAGTGGGTTTTAACTTGTTTTTCCTCTAGTTCTTAGAGCTCCTTCCCACTCCTAAATGTGATTGCCTTGAGTTTCTCCCTTGGATTTGCTTTGATATTACATAGGAGACTCCCCACACCTTTTATAGATAATGCATTAGCATGCTAGCCCACTTGAACCTTCAAGTTATGAATAGAAGAGGCATAAATCTTCACTACTTGCTCGAACTTCTCTTTTAGAACTGTAAATTTATAGTCATCATCTACAAAAAAAATTCCATCTTAGAATCTATTATACTAGACTTCTCTTGCCAAAATCTCGATGGGCTTTGATTCTTTAATTGAGTTTCTGCATTGTCAAATCAAGAACAATTTAGGTGATTCCTCCACCTAAGATTGTATGTGTTAGAATAAGGATTGTTCCCTCCCTGACCAAATTATACACCTATGTAGTTGAGTTACTCTACTTTTTTGTTTTTCATTAAGAAGTAATCAGCTATAACACGATTATCTTGCCTATATAACTCACATCTGTGCTAAATTGCTTTAAGTGAATTTGAATAGGAGGCTTTCAAGCTATTTAGTTGCTTTGTTAAATTAGCAATTTCAACCTGTAATGTTGTCACTAAATCATCAACAATCATTCCCTTCTAATCTTTAAAGGTTGACTGTTGTATGCTTCGATTCGATGTCCAAAGATAGCTACTATTTTCCATATCTTTTAGCAAATCTTCTGCTTCCTTAACTGTTTTCTATATTAAGGATCCTTCAATAGTTGCTTCTATGGTGCCCATCATGTTTGGATTAACTTCGTTGTAAAAAGTTTGCAATAGGAATTCCTTCGATAAGTTGTGGTGAGAACATTTCCTGTGCAAATCCTTGTACCGCTTTCATACGCCATATAACGACTACCCATCGTTTTGTTGGAAATTCATGATTTCTTTGATAAGTCTTGTTGTCTTCATGAGAGGAAAGTAATTGTTTAGAAAGGCTTGCACCAACTACTCCCATGTTGTGAAGTTTGTTGGGTTGAGTGAATGATACCACGCCTTGACTCTATCCTTGAGTGTAAAGGGAAAGAGCCTAATCCCAACAATATTTTTCGAAATATTATTATATCAAAAGATATCACTTATTTCTAAGAAGTTCACTAAATGAGCGTTGGAATCTTCATTAGCCAACTTATAGTATTGCACATTGGTTTGCAACATATTTAGCAATGGTAGTTTGATCTCGATTGAAGTTGCTTGCACTGGTGGTCGAGTAATTCCTTATTATACTGCATTGAACCCTAGCATCATGAAGTCCATAAGGGTTCTCTGTTAATCTCTATGATTTAATTCTTACACCATTGTTCTTTCTATCTCTTCTTAGTGTTTTGCTCTTTGAATTTCTCTTTCTTGCCTTGTGATGTCAAGAGTTGGAGTTTCTTTGAGCTTGCATAAACTCTGAGTGATTCTTGTGTTCATGCAATTGCAAGCACACAAGAATGGAAAAAATTCCTTAATCAAAGGATTAAAGTCATCCTAATGCTAAAATCCCCAACAACGACACCAAAAACTTGTTGAGCTAGTTTTATATATGACAAAACTCTTAATAGTTGCAAGTATAAAGATCATATCATGTAGTATTAAGGTTATCATTCCCACAAGGATTTATAAACACCTAAATGATTTAAATATAACTTTGTGCAATGTAATACGAAATTGATTTGAATTAAATTTAAATAAAAGAAATTGAAACAAATAATCAAATAACAAGAGAGCTGCCAATAAAATTAGGGTTTGATCAAAGTTGAATACTTAAGAACTATTATTTCCTTATTTTGACTCCCTTAATTTTGTTGATTTAATTTGTGTTTGATCCTAGATTTCCTAAGGTTTTGATTACTCTTTTTCAAAATCTAATTAGTTAACCCTAATTGAATTTGATAATTATAGATTTGAAATCTCTCAAATCACAAAAATATTCCTAAGTTATTTAATTAGATCTGAAGCAATTTTTTAGATAATTAATTTCACAACCAAGATCCCTCTTCAATTGATCATTATTTTGATAATTATAGGTTTATTAAATTGCTAATTCTCATCGTAAAACCTAACACTAATTACTTTGATTCACTCTTTTGATTTATTATCAAGTATAAGCACGACAATTATTACAAACATCTAAAGTATATTGAAATCAACAATAATTAAAGTTCACAAAATAATTCCTAATTTAGATTAGAAATTCATAGACATTTTAAACATCACATAAATCCAATTACCCATTAAGTATAAGGAAGATAGTAAAAGGAAAAGAATTAAAACTAGTTTGACTCCTTGATTTCGAATGCTAGAATTTCTTAAAGCTCTTCTTTGATCTCTCCACTTTCGATCTACTTTAATTTGTAGCTTCTACCTTTTTCCTTATGTTTTTTTGTGTTATTATACAGTGCATCAAATTTCTAGACTTGTGTCTAGGCTTTTTTCACTTTGTTCGGTTCAAAAAATAACCTTGAACCTTAAAAACAAGAAAAATCTTGCGCTTGGAAAAACCTCTCGTAACCTTAGAGTCAAGATCATGCTCCCTTTATTTAACCTCTCTATCACGAGTGTTCACCATCTATCACGATTGTGCTCCCAGTGCACTATCGTGCCTTCCTTCAAGCTCCCTCCATCTTCTTCATTCGTCAATTTCCTGATTTCTAACACTCACAAACACATCAAAAACCTCATGAAACATAAAATTAAGATTGAATTCATGCTTTAAACCACGCAAACACGTAGAATGTAAAAAAACACTAACAACAACACAATTATAAGCCTAAAAACATTGTAATCATCTTAAAAACACTTGAAAACATACTAATACACCTAGAAAACATAGTATGAACTTTCATATCAATCGTGTACATCCCAAAACCCCTAGTTTTTGCTATAAAAAGGCGTTATTAGAGACAGAAGAGGAGTAGAAAAGTTTAGAGCATTTTTTAGTCATAAAAAACATAAAGAAGAGGCAATTCTGAGCATAGGATATGGAAAACATGAAGATTATGTCACAATATCTTATAGATAATCATTCAATCCAAAATGCAAGAAGGTTCACTAGAGAAAACAGGGAGATTCAGAATATAATTCCTTCAATTTCTATTCGTTCTTCTGAATATTTGTTATTGATTTTGTTTTCTATAGGTAGGAACTAATTTGTTTAGTACCTAGGAGTAATCACCTAAGTTGTGATGACAATATGATTTGATATTTTATTCAATTCAATTTTATTGATTGATTTATTATGATTCAATTATGCATTATGTTCTTGATCTAATATATTTGGAATATTAGTTCATTATCTGATTTCATACGATTGAGATTGAGAAATCCTTTTATGTGAATAAATTTATCACAATTGGAAGGAGTTACATGCAAACCTAGAGATAGGCCGACATAAATCCTCTAGATTAGAGTCAAACCTAATAATGAAATTTATGAATCAATAATGCAATCTTAGAGGTTTTAACTATAAAGATATTTCAGTTAATCAACTGAGGGTTAGTTATTAATAGTCTTGAGAAAGATATTAACGTAAGATAAAAATTTTCAAGGTCTAATAATCAATAATTTAATTATATGATAAAGTGTTAGTATTTAAGAATTCTTAGGGGATTCCTCAGGGGATTCCTCACTTAGGTACTATTTACTTGATATTGACTTTTCATATTATTTTCCTTTGTTTGAAGTCATTATTGTCTTAATCTTATTTTAGTTGTTTAGTTTAATTTTTAATTAAATCCATAAGATAATAGAAAAAATCATTAATACTAATACTTACCATCCTCGTAGGAGCGACACATACTTACCAGTGCTAGCTATAGCTATACCACGCACTTGCTGTTAAAACTGATAAATCTTTATAAGCATAGAAATTAGCCAATCAAAAACGCATCTCTCGAGTTCCTTTTTTTTAAAAAGTCAATTTTTGAGTTCTTTGAAAAGGGTAGTTTTTTGAAAGATATTAATAAGACCTTTTCATTCTTAATTCCCAAGGGCCTTAACCTTGCTTCCATAAAGGAGTTTAGGCCAATTCTTATTACAATTTTTTTTATAAATAATAATTTCAAGAATGCTAGGCAAACAGTTTAGTAGGGTTTTGAAATCACTAATAAAGTAAAAAATAAGGAAGACAAATAAGAGACAACGTGTTAATTGCATAATAGTTATTCAATGGTTATACAAGAAAGAATTCTCCTAGAAATTATGTCATCAAGGTGTATTTCTATAAAAACTTTTGACTATATAAGCATGGATTTCATCAAACTACTAGAAGCTTATAGATTCCCTAATAAATTCAGAGATTAGGTTACTCAGTACATTACCTCAACATCCTTCAAACTACTAGTAAATGGAGAGCCTACACATATTTTTAAGGGAAATAGGGGCCTCAGACAAGACGATCCTATATCCCCTTGTTTGTTCATCATATATAAGGAATCATTGACTAATCTAATGAAGCATAACATCACCATGGACCTAGTTTTCGAGTATCATAGCAAATGTAAAAGGTTAGGGTTGTTTAACTTATGTTTTACAGATGATCTGCTTTTATTCCTAAGAGCTTAAGATAGACTAGTAAGCATTTTGATGGCTTCTTTCCAAACCTTAAAAGAACTATCTTGGCTATCAGTTAATCTTATTAAGAGTCACTTGATCCTTTCAACATTTTGCTTTTGATCAAGTCGAGTGACTTTTAAGTATTCTAAGTTTACAACTCCAACAACTCCCATTCTCCTACCTTGGTCTCCCCCTATTTACTAAGAGGCCCCAATATAGAGAATGCATAACATTTATTAAAAATGTTCAAAAGAGACCAGAACATTGGTGCAATAATGATGTATCCTTTGCTAGAAGACTTTAACTTATACAGTAGAACTCAAATCCCTTCATGAATACTAGTCCCTAAAACATCTTTCCTTCCAAAAGCTTGATAAAATAACTAGAGAAGATGATGAGGTTTCCTGTGGAAAGGGAGGAAAAAGGGAGAATTCATGTTAAGGTCAATTGGCAAGAGGTATAGAAACCTATAGAAGAGGGTGGCTTGGGGATTATATCTATAAGCTTGAGAAACAAAGTGCTGTTGGTTAAAAAATTATAGAGGTTGGTGGAAGGAAAAGACTCACTCTGAATAAGGTGGATCCATATTATATTCCTAAGAGGTAAGAGGCCATAGAAAATAAAAGCAAGGACATCTTTATTTTCGTTCCTTACCCAACTTCTATATAGTAGGGATTCAATAGGGAGGCATATCAAATGTATCATTGGAAATAGTCACAAGGCCTCACTACTCTTTGATAATTGGAGCAAAGTAGGTTCTTTAATGCATTTACAACACAACCGGCTAGTACTTAGAAATGTATTAGTGGACTCCATGGTAAAGGATCAAGGTGAACCAATAGGCTAATGTCTCGGCTAAGATCACTGTCATTTTACCTAAGGCTATGTTTGGTTAAATGTAAGGTTTTTAATGGAATTGAACAAAATGGAATAGAATGGAATGATTTATAATCGAATGAAATGTAAATAGATGTAATATTAGAAAATTATTATTTGGGAGGGATGAAAGGGTTCATAATATAATATAGTGAAATGTTGTTTGGAATAAGAGTTCCTAATATAATATAGTGAAATAGTGTTTATCATTTTACATTCCATCATAAATCTCTCAAATTTACTGTTTATGATGGAACGTGATATAATGTGAAACCTTCCCTTTCCATCTTATTTCATTTTATTTTATTATAAACCCCCCTCCCAAATAATAGAATAATATTACATTACATTCCATTCAATTATAATCCTAATTGAGGGAAAGACGATTCCTATCAATAGTTGGGAAAATCAGATGGCCTCTTTTCAAATAAATCATGTAAGGAGCTATTAAGGCGCACAGGTACAATTGTGAAGTGGAGCAAAATAGTTTGGAACAAGTCTTCTTTGCCAAAAGTGTCCTTTATAATGTGGCTGGCAATAAGGAATAAAATGACTGCTATGGACAGGGTGAACTACTGGAATCTACTAGCATTATGTGCCCTATGCAAGTTTTGCTTAGAAACTCAAAGCCACCTATTCTTTGAATGTAGTTATTCGGAGAAAATATGGAAAATAATCACAGAACAGATTACAGAGGCGAAATTGCAACTTTGAAGCAATGGTGCAATAGATGAGTGAAGACAGGAACTGAGGAACATATCCGAAGGGGATCTTACAGTATACATAATCTTACAGTATACATAATATGTCTAGGAATGTCCATGTATTAAGTTATGGATGGAGAGAAACTGTCTGGTGCAGATAGCAAGGAAGATCGTAGACGAAGACATTATCTGAGACGTAAGGGAAACTGCTTCTACAGGAAAAAGGGGCAAAAAACTGCCAAAGAAGCACGGAAAACTGTCACGAATTCTAACTGAGATGCTGCTACATGATTCAAGATAGAAGGTGAAATGCTCTTTCCATAGATTTAGGATGATAAAATTATAATTGTTTTGTCTAGAAAGAATCTAAAACTAGTACTGGTCTAGATACTGATTGGAAGTAATTATCAATAATATATACACTATTAATTTGAAACTCTTATACTTTCATATATTATTATTATTGGTAAAAGAGCAGTTCCATGTCCGTCCCTCTCGCTCTTTTCATCAAGCAAGCAATACATATGCATCCATTTCCCATCCTCAAGAACTTCTAGAGTTGGAGTTGAAATCATTCGCGCTTACCTCAACAGATTCTTTCCACTTTCAAGACACTATAATTAGTCTCATATATACCATCAAACATCTTTTGTGCATTCACTAAATTATCGAATTTTATCTCATTGGAGCAGGAATTCAGTCGGAAATTGCATAACCAGGCCTCCAATTCTTGAGTTATTGACTAAAATTTTGTCACGAACGAGTGAATCTGTCACTTGAAAATGGGCGTTCACTTTCCTATAGTGGATGCTCGTAACTGATCAGCTGCTTACAGATAATGGTAGTGTTTCTCTACCTACATGCTTAAGTAGAAGCTCTTGTTATTTGATCCTACTGAGTCCACTTTTTTCATCAATAATTTCTCCATGGGCGTTGGTTCCTCGTGGTATGAGCATGAAGTATCTTCAGTTCTGCCATGTCTTTTAAATTCAGCGAAATGGCTAAAAAGTGGCCTTCCTGGGAGTTTCATAGGTTCCCGATTCTCGTTTCAATTTCTGGCCCAAATTTTTGGATATTTCACTTTCCATAATCGATCAACAATTGTCATCTTAAATGTTAAGAGAGAGGCAGAGATTTGTGAAGCTATTGCAACACTGCTCAAGGTGTTTGTTGTCTGATCAAGGAGCACAAGTACACGGAGCCGTGGTGAAAATGGGGTTTGGGACTGATTCAATATTATGCACGAATCTTATCGACATGTACGGAAAATGCAGTAGAGTCGGCGTTGCTCGTGAAGTGTTTGATAGAATGCTGGAAAGTAATGTAGTTTCTTGGACAGCTCTTATGTGTGGATACGTGCGAAGTGGCTATGCCAAAGAGTCGTTAATTTTATTCTCTAGAATGGAATCATCAGGTGAGAAACCAAATGATTTCACTTTCTCTACTAATCTGAAAGCGTGTGGTATGTTGAATTATCTCTGCACTGGCATGCAGATTCATTGTACTTGCATGAAAACTGGATTCTCTGCAGTGAATGTGGTGGGAAATTCTCTTATTGACATGTATTCCAAATGTGGTAGAATCAACGAAGCTGCCCAGATATTTCAAACTATGCTGGGACGAAATCTTATAAGTTGGAACTCAATGATTGCTGGATACACTCTAGCAGGATTTTGTGAGAAAGCATTGGTGTTGTTTCAACTATTGCAAGAAGAAGGGGAAATCCCTGATGAGTTTACAGTAACAACTACTTTAACGGCTTGCAATGGTCTTGGTGCTATTAGAGAAGCTATCCAAATTCATGCTTCCTTGATCACTAGTGGATTCAAATATTTGGTTAAGACAAGCATTGCATGTGCACTTGTTGATGTATATGTGAAATGTGGAAAGTTGTTTGAAGCTCAGAAAGTTTTTGACCAGATAGAAAAGAAGCATGTGACATCATGGAGTGTTCTAATTCTTGGTTATTCCCAAGAAGGAAACTTAGCAAAGGCCATCCATTTGTTTAGGCAGCTAATTGAGAGTGGGATTGAAATCGACGCATTTGTTCTCTCTACCATGATGGGAGTGTTTGCTGATTTTGCACTTGTGGAGCATGGCAAGCAAATCCATGCATATGCAGCCAAAGTCCGACCTGGTTTAGACATATCAGTACGCAATTCGATTGTGGATATGTATCTAAAGTGTGGAATGATAGACGAGGCAGACAGATATTTCAGTGAAATGACCTCTAGAAATGTGATATCTTGGACAGTTATGATCACGGGCTACGGGAAACATGGCCTTGGAGAAAAGGCAATTACTCTCTTTAAAAAAATGCAATTAGATGATATCGAGCCTGATGATGTAACTTACTTGGCCATACTCTTTGCATGTAGCCATTCTGGTCTAGTTGAAGAAGGTCAAAGATACTTCTCAAGGTTGTGTGCTGACCACAGAATTAAAGCTAGAGTAGACCACTATGCTTGTATGGTGGATCTCCTTGGCCGAGCTGGGCGCTTAAAAGAAGCTAAGAATCTCATAGACACGATGCCTCTAAAGCCAAATGTAGGTATATGGCAAACGTTGCTTAGTTCTTGTAGAGTACATGGAGACTTGGATATTGGAAGAGAAGTAAGTAACATTCTTTTGAATTTGGACGGAAATAATCCAGTCAACTACGTGATAGTGTCAAACATGTATGCTGATGCTGGCTGTTGGAGCGAGAGTCAGAAAATAAGAGAATTGGTGAAGATAAAGAAGCTTAAGAAAGAGGGTGGACTCAGCTGGATAGAAATTGACAAGAAGCTTCACTTCTTCTATGGTGGAGATGATGCACACCCACATACTGACAAAATCCATCGGGTACTGATGGAAATGGAAAAGAGAATGAAGGAGGAGTTGGGCTACATTTATGGGGTGAAATATGCATTACATGATGTGGAAGCGGAGTCCAAGGAAGATAGTTTAAGAGTTCATAGTGAGAAGTTAGCAATTGGTCTGGCATTGGTTCAAGGTGGCTTGGAAAATAGGGTTATTCGTGTCTTCAAGAACTTGCGGGTTTGTGGGGATTGCCATGAGTTCGTCAAGGGCTTGTCAAAGATCTTAAAACCTGTATTTATGGTGAGAGACGCCAATAGGTTTCACAGGTTTGAGGGTGGTCAGTGCTCCTGCGGAGACTATTGGTAAATGGCTATGTTCCATTCCTAAAGATTACGGTAATGCCATGGAATATTTTCCTTCTCTTATTTCAATTATTTTTTTCTGTTTCAAATACTCTCAAAGGGAATTGATTTCGTGAATTGATCGGTTCTAACAAACACTGTCATATTATTCTATGGTTTAAGAACTAATTGACTAAATTAATGTCGTTTTAGGCTATGATATGATCGAATTTCGAAATTATAAAAAATTTGGGTCTGGCTGAATCATTTATTGTCATTTATATCATGAGATATAGAAGTGACCAAAATTAAACCTAATTCATAATTGGTAAAAGCTAACTTCAAAAATCTTTAAAAATATTATACTATTAACTAAATTTTAATTTCTAAACCTTTTAAATCCAAAATCAATTAATAAATTCATGTATATTTTTTAATTTTGGAAATAATTTCTCTAGTAATAAAGAATAAAATTACATATTATTTAACCTTTTTGAAGTTGGAATATATTTTATTGGTAGTCATTTCTTTAATGGAAATACCCTCAAACTTTTCTAATTCTGTTCCACCTAATCTCCTTTTTCCCATGTAAACCTTCCCCTCCGGTTTGGGACCTCCTGGGTATGACGACTGCAGGGCTAGGCCCGTCGGGACGGCCTTGCACCGGGCTCGCCGTTTCTAGCATGGAGAAAGGTGAATCTTTAGGGCCCAAGGATGACTTCCCTGAGTTGTCACGAGAAAACTTGCTGCCTAATGAGGTAGAGATGCGAAATCAAAAACGTACTGTTGATTGCGTTGATGGCGAGGGTAGTGTGGCGGCCTCACCTCCTTAAGGAGCCTAGAAGAACAAATTACTCCCAGAACCAAAGAAGGAAACTCTGAAGCATTTTCATGATGTATCGAAGGATGCTATTTTATCTCCTCCTTTGGAGCTGTTAACAGTTGGAACAAAAGTGTGGTCATGGGCATTGGTTGGATTCTTTTGGAATAAGCGTTTAGCTTTCCCTGTGGTGCATGCTTGGGAAAAAGCGCGTTGGGCAATGAGGGATTGGAGAGAGTGTTATTGTGGGAAGATGGGACCTTCTTATTTAAGTTTGCAAAGGAAAGTGGAATGTCTGTGTGAGAAAAATCACTGATTCTCCATCAATCAATACGCAGAACCAATAAAAGCGTGAAGAACTAAGAAGTTTGTATCTGAGAGTTGTTGAAGAAGAGGAGGAGATGACCTTATGAAGAACACATCAGCTGAAGACTAATACATAAGACAAGCCCACGTGACAAGAGACACAAGCCTGAAACAAATACACTCTTCAAGGCACTGCCGTTTCATGCATTACTCAAGCTTAAGATGTCAACAAAACGCAGCTTCATGTGTTCAATATGCAGGTGTTATAAAACGCAGCAACAACAAATGCAAAACGCACAAAGCAGCAGTTATAAGAATATTACTCAAGATGCTGTCGTATTTGTCACAATCTAAAGCCAATCAAAGAAGCAGAGTTAACATATAAAACGTACAACATATGGATTTCATTAAAACAGTCACGTGAAAGGCACATGCTGATTGTCTGATTCAGCAAGAAGCATCTAAAAGCCTCATTCTTCATCTCCTTCAGCTATAAAAGAAAGTTGTAGCTTCAAACAGAGCGAAGTACATAGTACATACAAAAATTGTGTTCTTCAATTTTCAGCATTCAATCTTCGAGAGTGAGATCAAGAGTGAAAAGAAAAGAGTTTTGGGAGTATGCTAGAATACTTACAGTGAGTATTAGGAGAGTTTTGAGACTCTTACAAGTGATTCAAAAATCACTCAAACTCTGTACAATCTTCTTCATTTCTTTCTTCCTCATTAGTGAAAATCTTACCACCATAGGTAGGAACCTTGGATGTAAATAGTTCTTGACTATTGAACCAAGTAAAATTTGTGTCTTCTTACTTTTCTGCAAGTTCTACATCTGCAAAATTCACAAGTCTTTATCAGATCTTTGTTTGAAAGATAACAACAAAAGTAGTATATAACCCAACAAAAGTGGTATCAGAGCATCAAGGCCTCTTGGGACAATTCTTGGACACTTCAGGCAGTAAAGAAACATCAAGATTCATTCAAGATCAGGTAGTAAAGAAACATCAAGATACATTCAAGGAAGTCAGTAAGTGAAAGCCTTTTGATTCTTTAATTTACAGTAAGCATGGTAGGCAAAGAAACGGACATATTTTCTGGCAAAAAAGACTTTACCATCTGGAAACTTCAAATGCAAGCTCTTCTTGAGTCATATGACTACTATGGTGTTATAGATGATGAATATGACCTTGAAACTGACGCTATAAAGAAGTTGAAAATGCAAAGACTTGCACATTGCAAGTTAATGCTTATCACCTACAGTGATAAGAAAAGTGCAGAATTGTAATACTGCACAGAAGCTATGGATGAAACTTGACAAATTGTATGCCAAGAAGTGTCTTCCTAACAAGATGACACTTCTCCACAACCTTGCAAACTACAAAATGAACACTTCA